>JAOUQT010298190.1:0-16426 GCA_025769995.1 Xyliphius kryptos | reverse complement strand
AATAGTGATCTGGGTGGAGTTTCAATTTTCTCCCTGTGTCCGCGTGGGTTTTCTTAAGGTCCCAGTTTCCTCCCACATTCCAAAAACCTGGATTCCAGGTAAAATGAATGCTCTAAATTGCCCTGTATAGTGTGTGGATGTGTGCGTGTGTGTGAGCGAGTGTGTGCCCAGGGATAGATTGGCGCCCTGTCCTGGGTGTATCTGTCCAACGCCTGAGATGTTTGCCCCTAGATGGGCATGGGGAACCCTATCGCGACTATAGTAGATAATAAGCAGAAGATAATGGATGGATGGATATATATTAGTCTCTGTTAGTCCCTGCTCGGATGATCAGGACCATGGCCAGAGCAGGTTTTAAAGGGGTAGTGGATGATTCTTAGTACTGCAGAGACAGGATGTTTAAAAGTATTATAGCGAAGTATATTGTACACTATGCTGTGAACTGTGTGTGTGTGTGTGTGTGTGTGTGTGTGTGTGTGTGTCAGACTGACCTTAGCGGGGGAGCTGCTCAGTGCATCATCGGTAATAGATGCGGAGGAGGAGGAACTAGATGTGGAGGTTCTTACTGGTGCTGGTTTGGCATCCTGATTTGGTTCTTTGTTCACCTGCAGAGTAGAAACAAATGCGTTTTAAATCTCAACAGTCGGCTCTGATCCAGGACACCTGCAGCTGCTTCTGTATCTGAGATCAGTATAAACTTTTATTTAAAAAAATGCTTTGATATGACAAAAAATTATATTTAAATGCTGGTTTAAATTTAAAACATTAGCATATATGAAAAATTATATCAAATAAACGCATAACAGGTTAACAGTGCATAAAAAGTTTTCATGCATTATGGAAGATTTCAGGAATTTATGTTGTATATTAATATGACGTTTATTATGCAGTTTGAAATGTTGTTCAAAAATTAAATGTATACAGGTCTCATACTAAATCCAAAAAGTTTCCATGCAGGTCCTATAATGCAGCTATTAAACCCAGAGTGTAAAATAGTGACATAACGCTGGTCCAAAGACCACATTGACAATTTAACAATTAAGAAGTGCATTACTGTATTATAATATATGCATACATTTTTTATCAGAAATGTGTTTATCCAGTTATAGCTAATAGTTATTTTATTCAGTTAGCTACAGGCTGTAAAAAGTAAAAAAAAAAAAAAAAAAAAAAAAAAAAAAAAAAAAAAAAAAAAAAAAATCTATCCACTAGAGGGCGGCATCAACCTAAATTACAAAGACTTAAGGTTTAAAACAATATTTAACATTCAAACCAAAACAACTGTGTGTCTCTGTGTGTGAGTCTGTGTGTGCTGGGAGCGGGGTTCTGTTATTTTATCAACAAAACTAAGCCATGGGTACAAAACATGGAAAACACTAATGACCTCATTCCACATTAAACTTTTTAAATTAAAATAATATTATTTTATTAATCTTTAAACTTCTGCTCCATGAACATCACCTTACAATAACACTCACTTAACGCACTGCCAAATTCAACCCAACCTACAGGTAAATACACACCACTCTGATTGGTCAATCTATGTACAGCAGAATGTTGACATGGTGATGTAATACACACAAGCCATACATCCTGTTTCTGTACAGAAAGTAAAAAGTCTATAAAGAGAAATGCTTTTTACTTTCTATTCAATTACAACATAAAATAAAAAAAAATACATGTGACATGTAAACTGTAAACTGTTCTTGTTCCAAAGCGAGGGAACATTTTCTGAGAACACTGTGTTTTACATCAGAGCTTTAGATCAGCTCATGCCAACGCTTACGAACAGCGTAACAGATAAGACTGAGACGAAGCGCCTTCACACAGTGGAGACGTCTCCACCAGCAGAACCTTATCTACTGAAGGAGTTCCTCACATGGGTCTTCGTTCCCTTTTCATCTCGGCCCTTGTGACAAAAAGCAGATCCTCACAGAGGATTTTCTTTAGTCCGATCCCTTCCACTCGCATAACTCTACATTATCCATTTAAAAACTTAAGGTGTTTTATATTTTAAATGGAAAATTTAAAATTTCTGTGACTGACAGACGAGAGGTCCAGTAGTGAAACCTGAATATCTAAATCAGTGGTTCTAAAATGGTCGGTCGTGGACACATTCTGGGTTGTTTTTGTACGTTTACCCTAAAAATGAAAGTGAGGCTAACACTTTACCTTTAACTCCATCATGGAACCAAAAAAAGATTCTCAAAACACACTTTTTGGTCCAGTCCATGATAAGTTACATTGTGGTGGAAAAAAAAAAAAAAAAAACAACAATAAAGATGCAGTTGCGAAATGCTTGAAATACTGTGTGTGTGTGCGTGTGTGTGTGTGTGTGTGTGTGTATATATATATATATTCTGTGTTTCAATTTCAGTATTAAACACTACATTTATTCTCCATTGATTTAAATAGAAAATTTTTTTTAAATAAAATTGTTTGGTTTGTATTCTATAAAAGTTGGTCCCAATTGATGACCATGCAAACATTTGGTTCTTGGGCTAAGACCGGTTGGGCTAAGACTGATCTAAATGGCATGGTGAATGAATGAGTGAACAAAGTGAGAGTGTAAATGCAGCAGTGCATTTTTACCTTTTCATCTGCAATTTGGACTGCAACCGGATCAGGGAGAGGACCTGAGGCACAGAGAGGTCATTAATATCAGATTATTATGAGCAATAATTAACACACACACTTTCCCACAGTGTTTCCTGTTAAGCCGTGTCATTGGAGATTAAAGGGTGGCAGGTACTGTTCAGTTTCACATTCAGTACTTAGATGATGATGTGCAAAAAAACACTGATTTTTTGAATACGACATTAATAAACTCTTTAGAGTCTGGGGTTGCTGCTCAAACCCATACCCCAACCACCCCACGAGGTTCCTATGGACACGGCTGAAAGAGTGACCTGTGGGAAGAACTCTGTTGACACAGACTAATCCTGGCCTGTAGAGACATATGCTCTGGGTTAATGTTTAGACAGAGCATGCTCAGTCCGCCTCACTGTCTGACCTTCAACAGGGATGACATTATTATAATTAACTTTATTCATATAAAGTGTGTCAGCAGTTTACACACTTTTATTGTTTTATTATTGTAAAGTGTGTTTGTAACCATTTTCTAAAAGAAATAAAACATTTGAAGTTGTGCATTATTGTATATAAATAATGGTAAAGAGGTGTAACTGTACTCCACTTTGCGTCCGTCATAACACCTCCTACATGACTTATTCACAATAAGCTGCGCTCTCGTACCTTACTGCTTTATTATACATGCAGACATAGAATTCACGCAGCCCTTACAGATTCACAGCCCTGTGTGAATGTGTTGGAGTGTGGAGTGGATCAGACACAGCAGTGCTGTTTCAAACCCTGTATTTTCATGGGATTAAGATCTTGATTACCAGTGAGATGCTGCTCTGTGGGAGAAACCTGGCAAAGGTTGAAAAAATCCTCTGTTTCTGGATCCACCACCAGCAGACGCAGTTCATCTCCTCCTTCCTTAATGGCAGCCACAACGTCGGAGTGCTGCAGACCCTGAACGCTCATCCCGTTCACCTACAAAACATCGATTCAATTGACTTTAACCCACAAATTGACATCAGGTCAGAAGGTTAAATCCATCTGAATCCGAATTATTATTACAGAACAGCAGTGAAAACACAACAAGGAGGTGTACCTAATAAAGTGGCCAGTGAGTGTATGTGATCAACAGGCTCTTCAGTTTCAGATGCAAATCTTTTACTGGTTCTCATATTTATTTTCTCAAAATAGGTTTGCACTTAGATGTATGGGGGCTGCAGAAAGCAGATACCTGCGAGAACATCCATTCTGTTCCATCACAGTCTCATTACAGCCTGAGGAATGTGATGTGGGAGGGGAGGGGAGGAGCCAGGGGCTTTAGGAATGTTTATCCCAGCCTCCCTGTTCCCTGACTAATGAAGAAGATCAGACAAACAGACCTTGTCGTTCACAAGACACATTCACTCGTCCCACATCATAAAGGGACAGCAGGTTCCACTACTGGAATAAATACCAGAAATTATGCAGACAACTATCAAATGTGTGTAATAATCTGCATTACAGAATTTATATCAGACACCTTTATTAAGAATAACCAATCGAGGTCATTACATCAAAAAATATAAAATATCAATGAAAATCGAAGAACACAAAGGTTTTAGTGGGTATTTAACACCTCAAAAATATTACATTTTTTATACAATTCCATTTTTTAGAATAACTTATTTAAAAATGTTATAGAACTGTGAGATTTAAAGCACTAATTTAACCTGATATACAAATTCATTATAATGGCCCAGAAAAAAAGATCTTATGTAATTTGATACACAAGTCTCTAAATCAGAACTCACGCCTCTTTGATATTTAAATGATCTGCACTTGTTTCCATCCAGGTTCAGTAAACAGAGTGAGATATTTGATACGAGAACATAAGGTTTCTCAGGAATTAAAAAAGAAAAACAGGAGGAAGAACTAGAGTTTCTTTATCGTTGCTTAAATTACCATTAATATACGGTCACGGTACGGCAGAGTAACGCCTTTTAAATGGAAATCGGTTCAGAAGCGACACAAGCCTACAGGAAAGGAATCAACAACCAAGCTTTAAACTTGTCAGGACTCTCTCTCTCTGTAAGTGAGTGCCCAGTGATGGATTGGCACCCTACCCAGCGCCCGAAATGTTCTCCCCTGGATTGGCATAGGGAACCCCTTGCAAAGAATTAAGTGGAAGATAATAAAAGAATGAAACAGTCTGACTTGAAATAAAAAATGGCCTTCCCTAAACTGTTTCCAAATATATGCATCTAAGCATATTAGATCAGTGAGGTACAGGAAAGCGTGCATTATTGTGAATAAATTGTGGAAAAGCAGTGTTATTAGGTACGACACGTAGCAGACACTCAAAGTTGTGTATTATTGTGAATAAATCACAGGAAACAGGTCTATATTTATAGGCATTAAAGCCATGCCCTCTTGTACCTTATTGTTCGATTTAATCACATAGCTAGGTGCTCGCTTCTTCACAGCTAGGGTAATAGGACCGAATAAAATTAATTATATAAGAGGTTTGTCCATTTTGTCAGACATAAAGCACAGATTAACTCACTCATCACTGGATGGTGGAGCTGCAGGAGCTTATGGTTCTCTCGGACACAGACCTTATCAGTGACATTTTCCAGAATCTCACATATTCTAATTTATAATCAGACAAACGTAGAGCGTGTGGCTACAGAGTCCAGAGGAAGTTCTCTACCTGCAAGACTTTATCTTGGGGTCGAAGTCCAGACTTCTCAGCTGGCGAGTCGTCATCCACAGCCCTGATGTACTGACCTGGTTTGGACTTTTCACTGTGCAGGTTGAAGCCATAACCCGTAGCTCCCTTTTTCATGAGACACAGGCGGGGACGGAGCTCGTTGTTTGGTTCCTACAAGTAAGAACCAAAAGTGATCCAAGACATCCTGACAAATCCAACAGTTTCTCACACAAATCAGACGTTCAGATCAAAGCAAATTAAAGGCCGTAAAGCTACAGATGTGGTGGTCCTCTAACAGTAAGATTGGTTAATGTATAAAAGTGTACCAATGTACCATGGAGGGGACGGGATATCGATAGCTCCGCACTCCACTCTGCTCAGGTTCACTGTGAGCTCCCGAGTCCCACACTTCCTTTATTGGAGCAGGGATGATATATGAGCCCAGTTTAACTTAGTCATGCACTAATGTTAGTGCATGCACCTAACAAGGTGCACTAATGTTCTTATAGAGTTTAAGAAAAGAACGTTCCTGAAACTATACCTGCTTTTACGACCTGTACAAAGCCGGACCCATGAGACGAAGCCTGACACATGAGACACACTCGTCTGACCAGCTCCAAACCTTTTGTACTATTATGATTTTGGTTCTGGGAATTTGTTGGTGATGTAAAAACTTTGGTCTTGCTCTAAAAACTCCATGATTTTAAACTTCAGTAGGCCAATGCTGAATGTTCACAATGTTTCAGCAACAGAAATTATACTTACTTAAAAGGTATTTGTCTTATCAGGAAGTTCAGTACGTCTTGTACATCTGCACTATGTACACACACACTGAACTGCACAGAATGACTGTGTTAGAAAAACTTGATGTCAGCTAAATGACTAAATGAAAAAAGCATTATTAAACAGGCAGTTCAAACCCTTAAATCTGATTGGTTGAGCCATTTGTCCATCTCTGATCACTACACATTCGTATCAGTGCGTATTATACAATACATTACTTTCCTAATGGTAAGGACACGTCAGAAGCTAATACAGGCGATAATCCCGAAGCTAATCCAGCACAGACCATATGTTGAGGTTAAGCTCATACAAAGTGCACTGGGGCTGCAGAACACTTGGATTGGCTCCGACACCACCCAAAAAATTAATACTTAAAATGATTTAATCCTAATAATCCAAGGTAAAGGGATTCAACTTTACAGACAAAGCAACAACATGACACTTCTACTTGTCACATCCAAGATAAGCTTCAGCAGCTAATGGTTCTCTGGTCTGAGAGAGAAGCTCCGGTTTCTAACCAGCTTCAGAAACAAAGAGGCATTGTGCATGGTGAGAGGGTGACCTTGCTGTGGAACGCTAGCTGCATGTTCGGGTGAATGTTAATCAGACTCTGAGAACCGATGCACAGGTTCTATCTGCAATGTAATAATTATTCCAAATAAGAGTCCTTACCTCATCTGTTCTGCTGCATTTAATTTAATTTAATTTATTACATCATAATCTCAGGACCATAAAGCCATCATTACACCTATGACATCATCTAAAGTCTGAGTGAAACTGAATATTTGAAGGGGGAAAAAACACATGTAAAGAAACTTGAAAAAAAAGATTAATGAAATAATATAAATCAGATAAAAATAAACACTAAAATACTAAATTAAAAAAAACATGTAAAAACTTCACCCTCACAAATACACTAGATCAGTGGTTTTCATCCAGTGGGGCGCGGCCCCCTAGTGGGCCGCAGACATAGTGCAAGGGGCCCGTAGGCCAAAATTGAATTTTTTTGCATGGGACGCAGCGCTAGCTAGTGGATTTCTTAATATGCTGAGCTATCTATTTGATTACTAACTAGTTAGTTAGCTACTTCAGCATGAGTGAAGCTACTGTTCTGTTGTGTACACATCATGGATAAATGTTTAAAAACAGGGTCTTTGACAACAAGGCCCTGAAGCTGGACCATCTACAAGTGAAGCAGCCACTGTATCTCTTACTGAGAGAACCTAGAAAAGCATTAGGTGAGTGGCAAAAAGTGCTGTAAATGGTTAGATTCTTTTGTTGTGTAATTATGCAGTCAGTTTCACAGGTCACGTGGATAGTTGCTCTGTATTTAGTTTTAAACGGCAATAAAAATAATATTCTGGGGGGCTGTGGAAAGTTTTGGGGTGGGTTAAGTGTGTCTTGTGTTGCAAAAGATTGGGCACCCCTGCAATATATTAATAAAACTATTAAGACACACATTTAAATCCCTCAGGTGTTTCATTCAGTCTCATTTTGTGAGAACAGTTTAAATTTGATGTACTGTATTTGTAATTTAGCTTAAATTAAATGATTAGGGTTTCATTTAGCCAATGCATTAAGCAAAAAGTGATTAATAAATAACAAATGTAAAACAAACACATAGAACTGAATAAGTGATGAATCTGCTCGCTGATCTGACTCTGTACCCATCTCAAAGGTTAATGACTTTATAACTGACTCTTATCTCTGACTCGGTTTATGACCCACCACGTGTTTCACTTACATAACCAGATCAAAGCCTGTGGAACAAAAGCAGCAGAGAAGAACTAACCTGTTCTACACAACATTACAAACACATTTCATTTCATTCAGATCAGCTCACATAACCATTAATGTGACTGAAACAAAGATTTCTATATTGATCACAATGCAAAATATATGTGGTTATCCATATTGGTTTATAGTGCATTAAATATTCAAAAGAAATGCTTCCATCGCTGGATAACAGTTTAGGGAAGTCCCTGAGTCGAAGGAGGTTTAGTTTAGAAATTAGTCGCTTCATGCCATACTGGTTACCAATCTGAATTTATCCCAATGCTTTGTTCATACAGTTTAGTCCTACCATTAAAATGGTAGATTAAACTCAACCAGGACTAAAGTGAACAAAACAAGTATGATCACATGACCCTAAACAAAACCGAGTCATACAGATCAACTATTGAACTCTTAGCTGCTCTAACGTGAGACAAAAGTAAAAAAAAAAAAAGGGTTTTAAAACAGAAGCAATCTGAGCACCAATTTCACAAAAGATCCATGGGCCACACTCCACCAAGCGACAACTTATTAGTTGTACTCCGCATTTTAACTCAACTAAGCCCGTCCGACAAACACACCCGCCTCACGTCACCTAGGAGACGCAGATAAAACAAGAAGCACATCGTTGTTTGTGCCCCCATTTACGCTGACCTAAATCAAAACAAACAGCAAACATGCTTTTGGGTGAGGTCATGGTAGGGAAGATCGCGTTTTATACGGTCTCTGCTGACTCATGCAGAGGGAGCTAGAGGTAAGGAGCGCACGCTTCCCAAATTATGAGACAGAAACTGGAAACTTATATAATGTACTTCGGAAAAAAAAGTATTAGTATCATTTTATATATATATATATATATATATATATATATATATATATATAAACAATTGTGTCTATAATCTTATAAAAGCATTTTTTGTTTTGTTTATTTAAATCTTCCCTATACATACAAATGTATAGGTAATAATAAATGAATAATAACTATCATTATTATAATAAACATGGCAGCAGGGTCAGTATGTCAGAATGTCAGAATGAAGCTTCTACATAATAATAAAACAAATTGTTCATTTTTTTACTTTTCTTATCTGCTTTCTGTGTTTATTTTTCATTCCTGGTTTTCATTATCTTCAAATATATCTTAAAGTATTCACACTACATTTGCACAGGGTACAAATTAAACATTTATACCATAAATCACCAAAAGAAACAAATGAGAGGTGAAGAGAAGAATGTGCAGAGCCACACCGTGTCAGCTGAGAAAAAAAAAATGTGAAGTGTGTTGAGCAACAGTTTTTAAATCCGTTACAGACTACACTATTTGTATTCCCCGTGCCAAATCAATAATTACATTAAAAATAATCTGTGGCCCTCAATCAGCCCCACGACCGATAGCAACAACGGAGGTAAGCAACAAGTTTCATAAAGCAGCTCCAGCACCTGCACCACCCTGCTTCCTTCTCCCCTCGCTGCGTCACTGTCACTGAAACAAACATCTCACGCTGGCAGGAAATCCAGCCCTACATTACAGGAAGTGGTTTATTCAAGCTCATCTATTCTCCTACTCAGACCTACACCATCAGCATCTGCAGAACTTCAGATCTGAGGTTTAGTGAATTCTTGGTTTGTTTTAGTGTCCCAAGTTCTGTTATCATCATAGTAACTAACAAAACCAAAAAATTGGAAGGACTTTGTGCTTCTTAAATTCATTTCATTTATTATCTTCCACTTAATCCTGTGCTAGAGTGGTGGTGGGGTTCCCCATGCTCAACCTGGGGAGAATGTCTCAGGTGTCAGACACGGGGAGAACATGGAAACTCAGATTAGGATTCGGACCTAGAATCCCCAGCGCTTAGAGGTGAACGTGCTAACCATTAAGCCACCATGCCACCCTAATTCAATTTAATTCAATTAATTAACTTTTAGTTTTCTTTCCTGTAAGATTTTATCAATCTCATCCTAAAAATTTGTGATTAGCTAATTAATCTCAAACTTAACTCTTGAAAATTGATCTCAAACTTAACTGTAAGATTTTATTTTTTTTATTTGAGGAGTAGCTATTAAAGACTTAAGCCTTTACTTAAATGTTGATTTATGGTTCATCACTTTCAGTCAAACTTTGTAAAAGACTTAGCATTTAGTTTAAAGATGATAATTTTTGAAAGGTTTTCTTAAACTGTTTTATATACACTGTATACCTGTACTGTTTAAAAGCAAATAAATAAAACTATTAAAACATTCAGGATGTCCGGTGCAGAAACCACAGTGACCATAAAGCCCTTAGACAAAGTAGCTAAATAAAGTGATGGAGGACTTAACATTTCAGCTCGTATTTGGGAGAATATTTGGTGCTCGTGCAAACAACAGAAAATGAGGTAAAACCACAGCAACATTTTCGCTTTGTGTCACCAAACAACAAAGCTACAGGTAACAAAATCATCATTACAACCCTTAAACCAACTCTTAATTTAGAGGAACAAGTGACATACAGGAGAAAACCCATTAGGTTCTGAACATATTTATCTATTAATTATTAACTGCTTTCCTAAATTTAATAGTTCATTCGATATCACTATAGAATGCTTCCTCCAGTGTCATTGGGGTATTGCCCATTCAGGGGACAATATTTTAGGCGCTGTGCAGATACACCCAGGACATGTTGAATCCATGTTTTTGGACTGTGGGAGGAAACAGGAGAACCCGGAAGAAACCCACATGGACATGGGGAGAACATGGAAACGCCACCCAAATCGGAATTCGAAACGGGAATCCCCAGCGCCGAGAGGCAAATGTGCTAACTACTAAGACACTGTGCCGCTCTATAATGATAAATTTATTTGAAATATAAACTCCAAAGCCATCACTGATTCAAAAATAATTGCCTTTCACGTTTCACATTGTGCAGCATGGGTATTTCGCCAGATCATCATAAAACATGATGTGTTTTTATAAACCCTGCTAATTTCTACTGTTGAATTTTGCCAAATATGGACATAACTCACATGGCCACTGACTATAAAAAAAACAAAATGACTGATGTAAGATTAAACATGCACAGATAAACATTTTTGATTTTAAGTGACGGATGAAACAATCCCAAAACGCCAAGATAACGTCCAAATACTTTTGCTCACACAGCATTCCTGATCCGCTGTGCATGTTGACGGATGTGTACTTTACGTCTGAAGAATGTATTCTTCAGCAAAAATAAGTAAGAAGAGGAAAGAGGCACAAAAGAAGAAGTACTTGTTGAAATGTATTCTTCCTGTGATGGGTGGAAATGTTTTGGGTTTGGCTGCCAAACTTGGAGGAAACACCACCAGCATGTCAAACTCTGGTGTGAAAGACAAAGCCAGAGGAGAGGATCCTTCTTAGATTGTTTTTTTTTTCCACCAGGGAACCCCATAATCCTTCTCAATGCCAACAACTCGCACACAGTGTGCGTCACAGTTATATCAACTTCTCCCAAAGTATAAAACATTCAACACAATAAGGTTCCATAATAAACTGTTTTCTGGATAACAGATACGGTCATCAAGGTTAAGTACAAAAAGATCATCCATCATTACAAGCAAGAATGGGTTGTGGCATTTTGTACCAAATGGAACTGGAGAATCAGTTAGTTCAAAGAGAATGTTCCTCAGAACAAGATTACAAAGTATTCAAAATGGTTGCCCTTCTGAATACTACACACCATAAGATCATCAAAACATTCAGAGAGTCAGAGGAACAACTCAGTGCATTAAGGCGAAGAGTGAAAACAGCTGTTGAATGTACATGACCTTTTAAGAAATGAGGCTGCATCATTTGTCATCTTCACATACACTAAGTGTCTGCTAAATAACAAAAAAATATATTTCAAATTAACGTTATTATAGAGTGAGGTTTGTGTCAATTAAAAATCTGAAATGAATAGTGAGTTGTGACTACGTTGTCTATGCATTTGCTTTCTTATGCAAATTTATCAGTATGTTTTCCCAAGGAAATTATAAGGAATGAAGAAGCAAAGTTTTAAGCTTTGTATGTGCCCGCAATGACCACAATTCATAGTGAAGAAACAATTAAACATGGGAAAGCAAAACCTTTTTTTCCAAGGACATGGTAGGGAATCACGATGCCAAGTTTCAGCCTTGTAGGTACTCGGGAAGACCCCAATGTGACACTGGAGGGGTCTTGATAAAAAAAAAATAAAAAAAAACATGATGCAGCAAGTGAAAGAATAAGTGATGAGTCACTGAGGGTTTTGGCATTCATTGGTATATATATACACTATTTGGGCAGTCACATTGCAACAGGTGTATAGAATCAAGCCATGCTTCCAAATTTGTGGGAACAATTTGAGGAAGGTCCTACAATTGGGCATGGTAGCTCAGTGGTTAGGGTGTTCGGGTGTCAATCTAAGGGTTGTGGGTTGAAATCCCAGGTCCACTGAAGTTACCAGTATGGGTCCTTGAGCAACACCCTTAACCCTCATTGCTTCAGGGTGCTTTATCAACCCTGTGTTCTGACCCCAACCATTCCCCAACAGCCTGATCCTTCAGATTTACACCTGCAATCCACCGAACTGACTCAGGACGATAAGCAGTTTCCTTATCAGAGCAGCTGAACTCCACTGCACAGGTTTAAGACTCAACATTTACAATAAAACACTGATATTTAAAAAGATCTCAATACGTCCAAAAAGTAAAGGTCAATCCTGATCACCACACCCCCGAGCTTTCCTTCCCGTGTCCCGCCTGTCCATGTTCCACAGCCTCTTGTCTTTTCTTTACTCTTTTCCGCTGTTCTAAGTTTAGGATTTCCTGGAAGTATCAAGAACCCGATGCTTATTGGCTCACAGAATGACGCCGTTTTCATGGATGCGTAATAAAAGGAAGGGTTTTGGACCTGACTGGACCATACATTTCAACCCATACAAAACACCGTATTTAAAAAAATATAAAATTAAATAAAATAAATACTGGGTGATGCAGAATTTCCTACTACACACATCCTGGAGTGACTCACATGACGGCGTATCACAGGACTAAGAACCAACAGGCTGAGGTTAAATCATTCACCTGTTGCTGCAGTTTGGTAACCATAAAGCATCGCTTAAAAAACCTACCCACTTCTCAAACCGACTGCGGCATTTCCTGTTTCTGTGCATTGACATATAAAGTTTTCCTCGTATATAAAATTAAAATAGCATTAACGGTCATGCAGGTGTAAATACGCATGTTATTTATATAACTTGTTTACCGCTTGATTATTTTTTAAATAAATTGATCACATTATTCTATTTTTTTAATTAATGTATTATATTACAGTAATCTTAAAAAAAAATTATTCAATCAAATGTAATAAATTGACCTTGTGTGTAGTTTGTAACAAGACCGTTATATGTATATGTCATATATGTACCTCTCCATGAAGACTTTATAATATATCAGAAAAAAAGGAAACTCAGCTTGATTATGCCAAACCAGAACACTGAATTCTACCAAAAACAATGAGCGCTCAGTGTGAGCCAGAAGCACAGCTGATCTGAGGATGCTCCACTCACAGGCTTTTCTTCTAAATGACCTACGAGAGCAAGAGTCGGGCAAATATGAAACAGACGAACCATTCATAGATGATTGGACTTCACAAACACAATGTTAATTGCTATAATAAAGCTTCATTATAGGACCAAGGACTGAACTTCCTGTTTTATTCAACAACCGTCTGGATGAGGATTTGTAATGAGGTCAGTGATTCAATCCTACGTGTATTAACATGCATTTTTTTCCTTTCTACAGTTATAAAGATTATAATGCCATAGCTTTCCACAAGGTCCTGGACATTACAAGCCCCTCCAAAATCCACAGTGTAACGTGAACAGGAAACTAAGCAACAGAGCACTAAAGGAATCTGATTTATGTGAAGTGGCAATGTTAGGAAACAGAAGATGGTGGGACTTTGTTGTGTCTATCCCATGGGTTAGGAACTTAGTCGTGTGTATATATTGTGGCAACCCATGTGGTCGCCATGTTAAGAGTGACACCTGAAAGGACATGCTGCCCTGTTTGGCTGAGTTTCCTAGCATGGTTTGCAGGAGGGGCACGGGCTCGTCAGTGACCTTAATCAGTCCCGGTGTGATACCGGACATGGGAGGCGTCGAGGCGCAAAACCAGCCCAAATTGTCCACGTTCACAGGCGACAGCATCAGACTAATGAAATGCTGGAGGTTACCATTCAGCGTTGGAAGAGGAGCGATTTCTCATCTCATCTACATGGGGGGTTGAGCCGTTGCGGAGTGCATGGACGACAGCCGTGGTAAAGACAGTACATGGCATTTTTGAGTGGATTACCAGCGACCAAACTGGACTCTTATTCCATCATGAAGGACAAGTTCGAAATAGTACTGGAGAACTTGTAAATGGTTCTGCAAGAGATTCGGGCTACAAGTGTTAAATTAAATCCTGCTAAGTGTTTGCTCTTGCAACAACGTGCAAACATCTTGGGTCACAGTGTGAGTGGGGAGGACATTGAGATCAACCCTTTGATGACTGAGTGTGTACAAAACTGGCTGAAGCTGAGAAACCTAAGAGAGTTACAAAGTTTTCTGGGTTTGGCATTGTACGATCAGCAGGTTTATAGACATTACAGCACTGCTACATCGTATCACTAAGGGCAGCGCTGAGTTTGGGTTGTCTGAGGAAGCGGATTGGGCATTCTTGATGCCGCATGACCAACCGTGTAGCGTGCTGGGTGTGGTCATTGGACTTGGAGTCGTCGAGATGACTGGCTCCTGGGGGGGCTGTGTGGCCACCCACATGTGGCTGCCATGTTAGAGAAAATGGGGGCCGCCATGTTGTGGTAGAGCAGGCTGGCAGGTTGTCCAGCCTATAGGAATGTGTTCTGCTAAGTTTCCCAGTATGCTTCGCAGGAGGGGCCTTAATCTCCATCTAGTAAGAGTGAAACCTTTATGTCAAAACCTTTCGAAGACCAACAATAGGACATCATGCAGTCTCCTGTAGGGGTAATATGTAGGTGTTCCAGTACTTTTGTTCATCGTCTTTTCGTGTAAGTAACGTGAAAATGTAATTTAGTTTTATTACACTGTAACTTAAATATGATCTAAATTCTAACGCTGTGCTGACCCAGAGGTCAAGGATCATCGGTGGAAATCTGAGTTTTCTGTAAAAGAATAATCATGTTGCTCATTAACACCGCTCACTAACACAAGCAAAAAACACTCGTATTTCATTATGCACAGTAGACTATATAAAGTCATAACCGCTCACTAATTTAGAGCGTGTCATGTCTGATTATAAAATCCGATATCATACAGGATAACAGTTTAAGTTCAGTTTCTTTTAGAGAATAGAGACATTTCAGCATTAGAGCAGTGTCTATTCAAATAATGAGCGATAACTTCCCAAATAATTATATTAAAAGATAAGTTCAGGATCTACACACGACGGAGAGCATGTAGTTTTAACTCCATGTTGTATTCTGATTTCCAGCCTCTAAACTCAAACGTGTGGAATCAGAGGTTCAATCATTAGCTTCAACATCGTGATAAACATTAATCCAGTGTTCAGTCGTCTGGTCTATTTACAGTCAGAGTCACAGGTTCAGTGCTTTATCAGAAAGCACTAGAGAAATAAAAATGTCAGAACAAGCACCCTTCTCACTTTTACACTGCATGGACAAAAGTACTAAGACATATTATCCTCACAGAAGATCTTATTTTTCTTTGCAGATGCCTTTACCCAAATTTACAAACATCCAAACTTGACATTGGAGTCAGAGCACACAGTCAGCCATGATACAGCACCCACGAAGCAACCAAGTGCCCTACTCAAGGGCTCACAATGGCCACTCATCCTAAACCCAGAACTATCAAAGCCTCTTACAACATCCTATTCAAATGTGGTCACCCCTTGGCCACAATAACGATAATGATTATGGTACAGCATTATTTTAAGAGTTCAGTGACTCGCCGGGAATTTTCCTCATTTGTCCAGAAGAGGATTTGTGAGGTTCTGAGAACAATGCTTCCAAGCTCAATTTTTCATCCAAAAAAAGGTTTTATTGGGTTGGAATCAAAATTCAGTGTGGGCTTATTGAACGTATCTATGAGCGGTCAAGCTGTAACATGAAAGGACTTTCCCCTAACTATTCCCATAATGTTGAAAGCATACAATTGGCCAACATATCTGGTTATCAGAAATCAGAAAACTTTATGAAATTGATTCCCTGGGGGGAAATTGCAGCAGTTACAGACGCTCCTTTTGTAATATTATCATAAACACATAAAAAGTAAGGATAAAGTAGTAATTACAATAATAATAATAAGCATGTCAAACGTGACCTATAATATAGTAACTCATGTGCCTAATTATATATACACTGCTCAAGAAAAAATAAAGGGAACACTTAAACGTAACTTCAAGTCAATCACACTTCTATGAAATCAACCTGTCCAATTAGGAAGCAACACTGTGTATTAATCTCACTTGCTTTTGTGCAAATGGAACAGAAAACAGGTAGCAATGAGAGGCACTTAGCAAGACCCCCCTATAAAGGAGTGCTTCTGCAGGTGGTGACCACACACCTTTTCTCTGTTCT
>JAOUQT010298181.1:0-16426 GCA_025769995.1 Xyliphius kryptos | reverse complement strand
GTGGCTTAGTGGTTAGCACATTTGCCTCTCAGCGCTGGGGATTCCCGGTTCGAATCCCAATCTGGGTGGAGTTTCCAGGTTTCCTGCGTCTGCGGGTTTCCTCCGGGTTCTCCGGTTTTCTTCCACATTGCAAAAACATGGATTCAAGGTCAACTGAATGCTTTAAATTGCCCTCTATAGTGTGTGTGTGTATGTGTGTGTGGCTGTGTGAGTAAGTGTGTACCAGCGATGGATTGGCAACCTGTCCTGGGTGTATCTGCCCAGTGCTCGAGACGTTCTCTCCAACCCCAACCCAATTAAAAGAACAGTGTTGGATTTGCATTTTCATATTGTACCGGCTGTCTAATTAAGGGTGTCTCGAACCGGTGAGCTTGTATTTAATACTTGAAATACTTTAAATACCAGTATTTATTATGAAAAATGAGCAGGCTTGTGTGCATTTTGGTTTTGAGACAAATTTTCATGCTATATATTGTCTTTGTACCATTACTAGCTGCAGTTTATGTCCATTTAATATCTAATATCTACTATCAAATACCGAAATTAATGTAGATTTTGAAAGAAGTTGTGCACTTTATTCACAATTTACCAGTGAATAAAGGGCATAAAAAGTCTTATTTAATATTTCATAATCAATAAAAAAAAATCATCTGTAACTTAAATGTCTACAAATATATTGTTTACTGTACATTGCTAATTTTTGTGTGCAGATACACAGCTGTTGTAATGCCAGTACTCTACAACACAACAAACAGCTCACGTAAAAGAGTATCAGTTATGATAGCAACAGTGTGGATCTTAGCCTTCACAGTCTCTTGTCCTTTACTTTTTGGCTTTAACACTACAGGTAAGCCTATGTTTTAATGTTATAAAACATCCTAACCAGTACCTTTTGACTAATTTAGCATATTACAAGTAAGCTTACAAAAGATTGATTTTAAACATATATTGTGCAACTTGAAGTTTGAAAAAAAATCCTATCACATCTCTTAAGCCCTTTAACAATATATATTTAACACTTTATTTCTTATAAATCATTGGTCTGCTGGTACCTAGTGGCTGATGACGGTTAGGCTAAAAGATCTTGGATCAAGTCACCATAGAAACATAATCATTCGACTGTGCACGGTGAAGGATGGTGATTATGAAGCTATTGATTACACGATGAGGTCCAGCCAACATTATCACTCACAGCTATGTCTAGCTCTTTTAATGTTTTAGTTACCCTTAATTTCATAATTCTATGTACAGTTTAATAGGTTGTCTAAAATCTTCAACTAATGTAAAGCTGCCTTGTGACCATTCTATATTGTAAAAAAAATACTTATCTTAGATCTATGTAATTACTGAAAATTGATTTATGATGATAAATTAAGTTGATATACGTCATATGTGTCTTAAAAATAGTCACGTACAGTATGCAATCTAAAACATCTAAAAGTCAGACATTATTATAAACAATATAATGTTTTAAAATATACACTTTGTTAAAGTGGATTTAAATTGAAATTTAATAATATGCCAACCACAGAGTCAAGAGCACATGATTAATTTACAAAATGTTTTTCTTTAATGCAGCCTTAATATTATCTTTCAATGAAACCTAGAGACTTAAGGTAGTAGTAGCTAAAAAAACAAAAGTATTGGGAACTACTTACTACACCTACACAATCTTTTTTGAGAACGTGGTCCTTCTTTGCAGTTATAACAGCGTTTACTTTATGGGGAATGCTTTCTACAAGATTTCACATTGTGTCTGTGGAAATAGTTGCCCACTCATCCAATTAATAAAAGGGCCTGTTATTGAATCTCTATTGTAGTTGATCTAAAAGGTGTTTAATACAGTTGAGCTAAGGGCCAGTTAAGTTATTTTACACCAAACTAACCCAACAATCCTCATGTGAACCATTATTTATGAAACACACATATGCTGCAACAGAAAAGTGCCTTTCATAAATAGGTCCCACAAACAGATCCCACAAATTGTGATTTCCATGCATACAGTGAGGAAAAAAAGTATTTGATCACCTTGCAACTTTGCAAGTTCTCCCACTTGGGAATGATGGAGCGGTCTGAAATTTTCATCTCGTCCACTGTAAGAGACATAATCTAGAAATCACAGTGTATGATTTTTAAATAATTTATTTGTGTGTTACTGCTGCAAATAAGTATTTAAACACCTGCAAATCAGCAAAAATTCTGGCCTCAAAGACCTGTTAACCCATCTCAGAACACATCCACTCCACTTATTATTCTAAATTAGAAGCACCTCTTTGAGGTTGTTAGCTGCATAAAAATACCTGTCCACACCACACAATCAGTAAGACTCCAACTACAAACAAGACCAAAGAGCTGTTCGAAGACACCAGAGACAAAGTTGTTGACCTCCACAGCAGCCTGGTGAAAAAACATCAACTGTTGGAGCAATAATTGGAAAATGGAAGAAGCTAAACATGACTGTCAATCTACTTTGGACTGAGGCTCCACGCAAGATATCACTCGTGGTGTATCAATGGTCCTAAGAAAGGTGAGAAATCAGCCCAGATCTACACGGGAGATGCTGGTCAGTGACCTAAAGAAAGCTGGTACCACTGTTTCCAAAGTTACTGTGGGTTATACACTAAGACATCATAGTTTAAAGTCATGCATGGCAGGGAAGCTTCCCCTGCTTAAATCAGCACACATCCAGGCCTGTCTTAAGTTTGCATATGACCATTTGGATGACACAAAGGAGTCATGGGAGAAAGTTCTGTGGTCAGATAAGACCAAATTAGAACTTTTTGGCCTCAATTCCCCTCGCCATGTTTGGAGGACGAAGAATGATGAGTACATGAGTACAAAACCACCATCCCTACTGTGAAGCATGGGGGTGGAAGCATCATGCTTTGGGGGTGTTTTTCTGCTCATGGGACAGGATGACTGCACTGGTTTAAGGAGAGGATGCGATCGTGTATTGCAAGATTCTGGGGGAAAACCTCCTTCCCTCAGTTAGAGCATTGAAGATGGGTCGTGGCTTGGTCTTCCAAAATGACAATGACCCATGGCTCCTTAAAAAGCCTATCAAGGTTTTGCAGTGGCCCAGCCAGCCTCTAAACCCTAAACCCTAAAATCTTTGAAGGGAGCTCAAACTCTGTGATTCTCAGCAACAGCCCAGAAACCTGGCTGATCTGGAGAAGATCTGTATGGAGGAATGGGCCAAAATCCCAGCTGCGGTGTGTGCAAACCTGGTGAAAAACTACAGGAAACATTTGACCTCCGTAATTGCAAACAAAAGCTACTGTACCAAATATTAACGTTGACCCCTTCATGATTTGTAAGTTTGAGAACTTGCAAAGTCGCAAAGTGTTCAAATACTTATTTTCCTCACTGTAAATCAGGGAACTTTAAATGCAAATGTGTGTAAAATCGAGCTCCTAACCATACATTTGCATTCAAAGTTCGCTGATTTACGCATGGTTGGGAGCTTGATTTTACACACATTTAGCAATGGGATTAAAAACAACAGAATTCATGGATTGAGAAGTGAGATACTTTGGTATCATACATATAGTGTATGAAGTAAATGTAGCTTATGTCATGCACTGTATTTACATGAAAAGCTTTACTAACTTGTCCTTAAATTGTATTTGTACTGCTTTGTAACGGTTGTACACCAAAAGGTAGCTGATGAAACAACTATCAAAACTTGTGACTTTTGTGTTGTGCTTGTGTTGCAGATGATCTATCAGTGTGCTCAATTTCCAATCCAGATTTTGTCATTTACTCGTCAGTAGTGTCCTTCTATCTACCGTTTGTGGTGACACTGTTGGTCTATGTGCGAATATACATTTTCCTGAGAAGAAGGAGAAAGAAAATAACCTTTCGACAGGCCAGCAGCGAAGCTCATCCAGACTCTATACAGCCATCTGCTGTAAGAACATGTCTTATTTTCTATTTGTGGTTCAATTGTCCTTAGCTCTTCTCTAAACTATTAAAGCAACATCTATCTGTCCAGAAAGACTTTAACGTGACATGCTGAAAAAAATCTGGATCACATGCCATATTTATGCTGTATTTTGTAGATTCACTGAACCACTAATGCCTTTGTTAAAAGCATTACATGTCTCAGAGGGAGCTTAGGCTAAGCCATATCTCTGTTCACCGGATTTGGCTTTCATGTAAAAACATTTTTTTTTCTTTAAATATTTACCGCATACATTTGGAAAGGATCCAGTAACTCCATTATGTGGCTAATTTTTATTCTTAAACAAGAAATCGGATCAAAGTGAAATCTACAATGCAGGGAAAATGTTCTATTCTAATGTTCATTTGTTGTTAAATGCTTAAATGAAAGTGGGATGAATAAAGAATAATCTAAAATGTTTTTTATTGGGAAACGTGGACTCGCTTTCTCTCTTTTTTTTCCTCTTTCGTGTGTAGCTCTGTGAAACTTGATTAGTTCATCTATGCCAGGGGTGTCCAAACTTTTTGCTAAGAGAGCCAAATTTGATGAAGTGAAGATGACTAATAGTTCCATCTGACATTTTTTTTTTTTTACCAAAAAGGCTATATGAAAATACACACTGTTGTAAAACATTTTTTTACCACCACAATTACCTTTATTTTTCAAATGGCAACATACAAACAATTCTTTCATATAAGGAGAGTCTGATAACATTAAACAAACTGTATCAAATACCTTTAATTTTAGGTATAAAATTAAATAGTAGCTATTAAATTGTACCTCCTCTGTAACATTCATGTTGTCAACACATTTAAAAAGAAAAATCAGTAGTTGTGTCAGATGCATGGGTGCTTTCATCACAGGCTAATGAGAAATAATCAAAAGCCACTCCTCTGCCCCCTATATGACTTCCTCAATTCTGTACTTCCTCAATTCTGCCAAAGGCACCAAGTCAGACACAATTAGTATTAGAATATTGCCTATTATTAGAATATTGTCTTCATGTGGTAAAAGGAAAAATTACATTTTAAAAGTTGTTTGATTTATTCATTCTGACAGAGCTAATGAGTAATAAATAGCACATCATAAGACTGAAGTTGCGGGTGTGGAATCAGCTCGTGGGCCGGACTGTTGTCCTGCCTGATTATGTAATCTTATTTACCAATAAAATACATCGGTACCACTTTACATAAATTTGGTATTTATAATTCATTGTAAACACATCTATAAAGCTTTATAAAGTCCTCATAATGCTTTATAATACTTGTATAAACCTGTGTTAATGTCCATAGATGTACACAACCACACTCATAAATAGAAAATAGATAAATACATTTCATAATGTGCATAAGAGCAGTGTATGAAAGACATGAACTTATGGGCATGACGTGCAGATTTAAACAAGGGCAGTAAGCATAGCAATTTAGTAGTGAGCCATTTGGCACAGCTGAGTATGATGTTAGTGGGGCGTCAGAAAATGAAAAGTGGTACAGTATTTACACAGAAAGTAAATGTAGTTGAAACAGAGAAACTAAAAGAAACTTAAAGAGAAACAAACTCAATGACTGAATATAATCATGAAAGGCCTATACAATAAAAGAAAAAGGTTAACGGGCTGAACATTCCATTAAGTAGCTTAATTCTACTTAACCTTTTAGAAATTAATGAAGTATTATCACTTCTTTTCAGTTATTAACCTTTTAAAAGACTTTCTCATTGCATTTATCTTCCAAGGTTTGTCTTTGCTCGTTTTTATACGTTTTCTTTTTTCACTTTCCTTTGAACCTTGCTTTTTATTAAAGTCCAACTTGAACCCATTAAGTTAAGATTATTAATATATATTGTGTTATTTACAATAGTACATTGTCTTAAAGCAGCTTTACAGTGCTCTAAACCTAAACCCCCAAAGACCAGAGGATTATTTGTGATGAATTATTTATCAGTCAACACTCTACGAACATAGACTGACTTCCAAAATTTTTTATTTTTTTTAATCCACAGGGGCAGATCGATGGCTTAGTGGTTAGCACAGACGTCTCTCAGTTCTAGGGTTTCAGGTTCAAATCTCAGTCTGCATGGAGTTTCCATGTTCTCCGCGTGTTCATGTGGGCTTTTTCTGGGTTCTCTGGTTTGCTTCTACAGTCCAAAAACATGCATTTAATGTGAATTGGCTGCTCTAAATTGCCCCATCTATTTTTTTCTTATATAATGTGTGTGGGAGAGAGTGTGTGGCCAGTGATGGATGGGGCCTTTCTTGGGTGTATCGGCCCAGCGCCAAAATATTTTTCCATGGATGGGCATGCGGAACCCCCCGCAATCCCAGTCCCTAGTATAGAAATAAGCAGAACATAATAAGCAGTACTTGCCTTTACTGAAACAAAAAAGCTTTGGCCCAAATATAGGAAAAACAAAATGTCTTTCATCATCCCTTTAACCATGTTCAAGCATCAAGTGTAGCCTTATTGTACATTCTCTCATTGAAATTACCTTTATGTTTGTAGTATTATCTATAGACTTAAGATAGGACTAAAAATGAAAGAATCAGGTTATTTTTTACATCCAGCATAAAGATGTACTAAAAAATATTAATAAGTGCACTGAGACATTGATGATTTACGGGTATTATTTTTTTTGGCCTTTCATTTATCACTTCATTTAATTAATTTTAATTGTAAAACCTTCTTTATTCTCCTGTCGCATCTTATCACATATTGTTTTCTGACTCTATTTACAGGAGACCTGTTTGCAAAAGGAGGTTCAAAAGATACAACGTGACCTGTCTCCCATCAGGATCAACGTGGTAAATGTGGGTATAACTGTTCGTTTGTGTGTTAATGTGAATGCCATGGTAAGTTCTAAAGTTGGATTATTAAAACCAGTCCAGTGTCTTCTTCTTTTTCCCCTAGTCAGTCTAAATGTGTCCCTCGAGGCTGCAGGCTACGAGCTGGAAATTTACAATCCTGAGGCTCATGTTTTAACAGGTTGTCATGCTGGGTGCCCTTCTTCTATCTCAGGGCTTCAAGGTTTAGCATTACCCCAATTTGTTTCTCCAGGTTTCATTCTTAGAGATACTTTTAATGTCAACCAGATCAGTGAGTTTATATTCAGTTCCACTCAACATGCACACACTTGTCTTATTAAAAAAGATATTCAAAATGCTGAACAGTCAATTGTCAAGTGACAAATAAAAAATATTGCAAATCCAGCAATTAACATAAAGTGAACCTACAGTATTAAGAAATAAAATATTACCCGACATATATAACTTACTTGATATCCAGTCAAAATGTAACATCTAGATTTGATATGAGATTTTTGATGCTTTTTTTGTCCCATTTGCAACAAACCAGACAAGATCGCAAAGTTGAGAGACTGCATGTTAATGGAATTTCAGCCATTGCATCATTTTATAAGGTTCTATGTGGCAGAGACAGGTCTTTAAATAAAGGCTAAGTTTAGGCCAGTTTGATAAACTGTGCTTAAAATATAAACTTTTTTAGGACCATAAAATTAAATTTGCACCTTTTGAACAGTTTAACAGTTTTAGTAAATTAGTCTTGTATTTAACAGTTGATACTCTTACTAAAATGGAATTTGAAAAATCTGCAGTTTTTAAATTGACTTCAACCTACGTTTAACAGACAAAATGATGAATTAAAAAATGTGTTTTTAAAGATAAACTTGATTCTATTTGTTAAAATAAAAGAAAATCTAAAAATCAATGGTTGCAATATACTAGTTATAAAGCTTTTTCACTTTTTTTCTTAATCTGAACCCTTGCAATTTTGATATTTATAATTATTAGTATAAAATAGTACAAAATTCTACCAGAATTTGCTGTTAGCTTACGAAACTGACAATTTTTTTGTCAAAACAAACAAAAACTTTTTTTAATTTTGGATTTTTTTTGTATACTGAGAGTTTTGTGGTAATAGCTGGACCACCAAAATAACCCATTTTTTAATGAATTACTTGGAAGAATGCATTTTGTCACTATGAGCACAAACTGTTTATAAGATTTTTTGGATGATTTTTGTTTTTGTTTTTATCTTGTTAGGAAAAGTGTTTGGTCATTAGTGAAAGTCATTCATTTGTCACAAGTAAATAAAAAAGAGAAGAGGGCAAAAAAAGAGGTGAAATGTACAAGACTTTTTTTCTGCTTTATGGTCCAGGAGCTGACCTATAAATAGGACCTCAGTTTGTTTTGGCTCACTGGCAAAATGGTCAATAAAAGATTACTGATCGAGCTTTTTTACTCATGTGTTACATGACAACACAATACACTTAAAACACAATAATATCTAACAGCTAGTTTTTGAATGAAAGCTACTTATTAAATAAATAGGATGGTGAATAGATGGTTAGGACTGTCCCAAAATAGAACAAGCAGGACTGATGATTTGTATCATAAGCTGTTGTGATATATCTTCTTACAGGAAAACACAGAAAAAGTGGTTCGTCCTCGGCTGCTCTCTGGCTGCTTGCGACGACCCCGAACTGCCCCAGTTGAAAATTCTTTACTGCCCCCTGTGGACATGCAGAATTACTGCAGTATCAGCCAGGCCTCTTTTGCACACACTGAACCGGAAAATAACCAAGGAGACGAGGGCCGTGAAGAAGATCAAGCAGCCACAAGGAACAGCAAGATTAAAAAGCTGTCAAATGGCCGTGCTCACTCTACGATCCGGGCTCCTAGAGCCAGATTACACAACAGTCATACCCGCTACAGGACCCGGCAATCCAGAGAAAAGAAAGCAACACAGATGTTGGCAATAGTACTGGGTAAGTTTGGTAATATATATTTACATTACATTTACATTTGGTCATATAGCAGATGCTTTTATCCAAAGTGATTTACAGTATCCCACTTAATGGTTGGGATCAATGAGGGTTAAGGGTCTTTCTCAAGGACCCACACAACACTGGACCTGGGATTTGAACCCACAAGACTTAAATTACTACTAGCCCAACACCCAGACCACTGAGCTACCACACCCTGGGGCAAAGTGCTAAATGGGCAGCATGGTGGCTTAATGGTTAGAATGTTTGCCTCTCAGCGATCGGTATCCAGGTTTGATTCCCAATCTGGGTTGTTCTTCTTGTGTCTGCATGGGTTTCCTTCGGCTTCTTCAGTTACAGTCCAAAAACATTTTTTAAGGTAAATTGAGTGCTTTAAATTCCACATATATAGTGTGTGTGAGTGAGTATGTGCCCAGCGATAGAGTGGCACCCTGTCCTGGGTGTATCTGCAATAAATTGGCACCCAAATGGTTCTCCAATGGATGGGCATTGGAAAGAAACCCCCCATGAACCAGACTTCGTTAACATTGCATGGGTAAAGTTGAAAATTTTACTTTCGAAATTTCCTTCTGTGATTAATAAAGTATTCTGATGAAAACGTATTTACAGCAGTAAATAAAATAACAATAAAAAGTGTTCTATAAAAATGTTTAGTTTTCAATATATATACACTTAATAATATGTTATTTTTCAGCCTTACAATTAAACTTTATTGTTCCATGGCTCTTCAGGTCTAGACTTTAGTTAGCAGAATGGTAATGTTTTTCATACCTAAAAGGTAACATGACATCTTGCAACAATAAGAAAAGCATTAGGAATGTATAAGAAGACAATCTGCTAACCTTTTGGCTGCTTTAATATACTGTATTGGATTGCTTTCAGGATTTCAGAGAGCTTAGTTGCATGGATCAATGATAAACTGCAAATTGAGAAAGCCTGCCAAATGAATTCAGGGTTATTCAATCAATAACTCAAATTCATGCTATATGGTTGGCACTAGCTCAAACTCGTCATTTGTCAAAGAATAATAATGCACACCTGCTCCAAGGAAACTGGCAGTCAGTTCAATTCAGTAAAAAAACCCAAAAGACAATGAACAACAAATCCCATGTTATAAAAATAACATTTCTTACAGCATAACATTACATTAAATTAATTAGTCAAGCTGTCATGCATTATCCTGTAATGTAATATGAACATGAAACAGGTGTGACTGCCCTACATGTCTGGAGTGACGTGGATATGGACAGATGAGTATGTCAAAAAAAAAGTATAAAATGTCGATAGCACAATAAGACTTCTGAGCTATTTGACCAAAGTGACAATTTCACACAGTTGGGATTGCATTTCATGGTTTGCTGCAATGTCTAAGAGAGCCATAGTCTCTTACTAATGATGGCACGGATGATAATCTAAAGCATCTGGAAGAAAATGAAACCGCATTAATGCAGCTGATAAATTGAACGTTAATTTGTCAGGGTCCATTTGACTCTCAGGTACAGTAAAGCTTCTGTTTAATAATACAAATATAAGCTGTTAAAAGTATTGATCTGTCTACTTTGTGTCTGTGTACATCATTCAGGAGTCTTTCTTATCTGCTGGCTACCATTCTTTGTGACTCACATCTTGAACACCCACTGCAAGAGTTGCTATGTGCCACAGAGGCTGTACAGTGCCTTCACCTGGCTGGGCTACGTCAATAGTGCCCTCAACCCAGTCATTTACACCACCTTCAACATTGAGTTTCGCCGAGCCTTTATTAAGATTCTCTCATGCTGATTGAAGACACTTCCTCAACTTGCGTTTATGCTTATAAACTAAAATACAAAAAGCGTAATTGACTTTGAGTTGAAACCATATTACACGTCCAGCAAAGAACACTACTTTTGTCAGTGTTGTACTGAAATACAGAGAATATCTGCTTCTCTGCATGGACCAAAGAAGCCTAGTTAGAAAACCAGAGTGGTTTGGATGATATGAACAATAGTCAAGTGGCCAATCATCACTTTTGTAAGAGGCTGTAAGGATCAAAAATCGAAACAAATTCCCTATTTCATCAGCCTGTCTTTCAAGATCTCAATAAGGACCAGATACTGGAACTATAATACAGCTCGCACTACAGTCTCTTGTTGGAGTGCTATGTTTTCGTTTGCATGTGTCTATGTGAGTATGTTTATTTTAGTCTGGGGCCTGTCAACACTGTGGAATGTATTAAAACCTTTAGGCAGCCAAAAAATAATGTCTTTCGAATTGGTAAAACAATCAACATGATGAAGAGTACTGCCTTATTAATACACATTGTTTCCAATTAATTATTTACCATGTCACATAATGTTTAATGGCTAATGCATTCACAAAATAAAAACATTCAACAAAACAAATAAAAGTTAATTTTGCTTTGATGGTGTCAATTAAATCGGCACATCAGAAGAACCCGGACCAAGATATAAAAGAAAAACACTATTTAAAAGATCTACGAAGCTGTTTGAATTGCAAGTTCGAACTACAAATATTGCTCTAAATTCATGCCCGCACACATAAAACCACATTAAATGCATAAAAAAACTACATAAAATTAAACAACTAAAAAACTTAATAGCAATAAAAAAAAACAGTTTCAATATTTTCAAAACACATCTAATGTGAGCTTTATGTGTGCGGTCTTGCCCTACTTCAGTGTAAATCAGTACATCAGCATTAAAATCAAACAGCAAATGACAAAAAAATAGTTCCTTTATTAGTTACTATCGGAAAATCTGTGCTGCGCTACCGGGGAGAACTTGATAATAACATGAAAGCTGAAAGGCAATTGTTTTTGAATAAGTGATGGCTTTCGAGTTTATACAGTATATTTCAAATGAATGTATTATTATAGAGTGAGGTTTGTGGCGATATAAATTCTGAAATAAATATGTGGAATGAATATAGTGTGAGTTGTGACTACGGTGTCAACGCGGTTGTTTTCTTATGTGAATTTATCAGTTGGTTTTCCAAAGTCACGATAAGCCATGTTTCAGCTTTGTAGATAGTCTGGAAGATCCCAATCCACCAAGGTGTTGCATTTGATGATGATACCAAATTATGGTGACACCAAACAAACATTTGGACGCAAGACTATGTTTTTCCAAGGACATGGTAGATAAGCACGATGCCAAATTTCAGCTATGTAAGTAGTTGGGAAGACCCTATCATGACAGTGGCAGGGTCTTGCGTTTGATGTCGATAACAAACACACCATATATATATAAGAGAAAGAGATAAGAAAAGAGATAAGAAATTACATTGAGCCAAATATTTTGGTAAGCCAAAATATTACCACTAAAAATAATGTAAAAAAATATTTTAAAAAATGTCTAGTATTATGTGTAACATAATTTGAAACTCACACGAGGCTTGAACTGTTAATTTTATGCTGAAATTTAGCGTCAGTTATTTTTTTTATATAAATGGGACATTGTGTAAGGCAGAGATCTATTAAAGTCACAGCATGTCTGTTGTAGCACACCTTATGGTATATAATGGCTCTTCAAAAGGATTGGAGTTCACACATACACAATTTGAAGAAATTTAGAACCTCTCAGTTACGCTTTTTTAGTGTGGTAAACCAAGAAAAATTGCTCCAGGAGCAAAATGTGTAGTGTTCAGTGAAGTCACTAAAGATCACTGGTAAAGCAGACACTTTATATCACATTATCCAATGTTGGTATTTTTCTAAATCTACCAAAAGAGAAACATTAAGAACCTGTGGTATACGGCCAATGCTCTTCATCAAGATGTTACTGATCATGCAAACAAAAAAAGGTCTTTTTTTAAAAAATGTTTTGTAAAAAGATGAAAACAAAATAAAAATATATTAGGTAATTAAGAAATGATAGGTTTCAAAAAAGGGAAAAACATAGCATTAAAGCGTAAACACAGCCTTAACATCATTTAAAATGGCAGTGTCATGGTTTGGGCTTGTTTTGCAGCACCAGGGCAATATTGTATATCATCATCAAAAAACAATTAACTTTGTCTGATACCAAATATTTCCACAATAATATGTCAGTACACATGTAAAATAAATGTAAGTTCCTCTTGCGCATTCACATTATTTATAAAGAATATATTATAATGTTTTGGAATAAACCTTCATCAGCAGACACTTCGTGGAAGAACCTGAAACAAGAAGTTCATGAAGGGGAACATACTAAGATCCCCAAGCTTAAACTGTATTGTGTATGCTACAAATAAAAAAAAAAAAAGGGAAGACTTAAACAACACAAGTCAACCACACTTATGTGAAAACAACCTGTCTAGTTAGGAAGCAACACTGTTAGAAATGAGAGGCACTTAGCAAGACAACCTTTATAAAGAAGTGGTTGTGCAGGTGGTCACCACAGACAGGCCTTTTCTCTGTTCTCATCCTTTCTGGCTGATGTTTTCGACACTTTTGTATTTTTTCAGTTCTTTTACCATAGAGGTAGCATGTGGCGGTGTCTACAACCCACAGAAGTTGCTCAGGTAGTGCAGATTATTCAGGATGGCACATCAATGCGAGCTGTGGAAAGAAGGTTTGTTTGTCTGTCAGCACAGTGTCCAGAGCTGGAACAGATACCAGGAGACAGGCCAGTACACCAGGAGACATGGAGGGTACCATAGAAGAGAACATCTACAGTCTCATCAGGAGCACGCCCAGGCGTTGTAGGAAGGAGGTCATACAGGCACGTGGAGGCCAAACACACTACTGACCCTCATTTTAACTTGTCTTGAGTTTTCACTGAAGTTAGATCAGCCTGTCATTTGATTTTTCCACTTTGATTTTCAGTATGATTCCCAAATCAAATCTCCAAGGGATAATCACTTTGATTTACATTTTGAGCATTTTTATGTTATTTTGTTCTCAATGCATTACACTATCTACTAAATAAAGATTGTTAACTGAAATATTTTATTCATTGAGATCTAGGGTGTGTTATTTTAGTGTTCCCATTATTTTTTCCAGCAGTGTATGTACATACACTGCTGAATTTAAACACTAAGCTGCATTTAATTAAATAATACTAGCGAATTATATTTGCCCAATTGTGATGGTGTCATGCAAACGATAAAAACATTACACATAATTGAGAACACTGCACCATTAAAATAACAACCTGCTGAACCAGAATATTCTTAACTGTTTTCTTAGTAAAATGATTTTTTTTTTGTTTTTCTTCCCATCAGTGCCTTTACTCTCCAGGATATTACCCTCTGATGCCTGCAAGATTTACAAACAGGGAATCAACATCAGGTAAACACGGCCTATAGACTTCTCTTATCAGAAAATCGCCTGTTGTTTCAGTTTTATTCTAACTTTCCGATTTAGAAACGAGCAACATATTAAAACTACACAAGCAAAATATTTTTTTTATATCGTGCAATTATTACAAATGTGTAGTGCTCAGAGGTGTGAGATATTGTGAATAACGCCACGGCTAGACAAGTGGCTCAGCCAATCGGATTTAAGGACCAGAACTATACTTTTTATAAATTGAATTGAAGAATGACCAACTTGTGCTTGTATTTCTCACATAAACATTTCATCTCACAACCAACATCCGAAACACTGACCTCTGTCAGTGAAGCAGTGAAATGTTGGGTTCCACTTAAGCAACCCACTGGTGTCCATCTGGGGTTTTCTGATGAGTCTATGATCTGATTGTTATATCTTTATCTTCCGCATTGTTGCTTCTGTGTCAGCTGTTAGTTCTCTATTCAGACTTCTTGTGCAAATACATTTTACAGCCACAACTACATTGTGATTAAAAAATAAATAGACAAAAAACAAAAAAACAGTACCAGTTAAAAGTTTGGACATGTTCCCTTTCTTGCTCAGTTCTCAATTTTCTCCACTTTGCAATATAGGTGGACTTTGTAGTTTGGATATTTGGGTGTTGTATTGTTTCAGTTCTGCAGTGATGCTGATGCGGTGAGGGGGTTTTAGTGCAGCAGTGCTGCTGTAGTTTTTTTTTAAATATCTCAGTGACACTGCTGGGATAGGAATAATGCACCGACCAAATAATACCTTCCCTGTGGTGCTACTTTTGGGGTCCTTACCATTAGAACAAAATAAAGGGGACATACACAGTAAATACTGTAGTCCTCAAACAGATGAACTTCAGTCTATAATTGTACAAAGGACTACAAAGTCCATCTTGAAAATGGACACTAAGTGGAGCAAAAAGGAGGCGTGTCCAAACTTTTGACTGGTACTTTATCGTGGCCAGTGAGTGTGTTTTTTTGCATTTATCATTTTTACCAGCAGCAGATAATTTATTCCTTTCATGGTTTAATGAGTTGTAGGTATGAAATGTGGAATTATGGGTAGACGTACATAGACTATCGTGTTTTTTCTCCAGAAGTCCACTTTTTAGGACATGCTCCAGCATGACTAATGACAAGTGGCGCCAACTGGAGTGTGAAATCACTGCTAGTGCCTGGAAGTGTCGTGGGTGGAGGTGGAAAATTACTCAGTAGCTTTGACGGTGCACTAGCCGCGCAACCGGTACATACATTTTGACGTCATAATGGGTGGTAGAGAAAATAAAAGCTTCATTCTCAAGAACGCAGTTATCTAAACACAAGTACATTCACTCAGCAAACTGCCCGGTGAGAGGCTCGCAACCTGCCCAGGGTGATTCCCCATGCGCACTGGGATGGCTCCTGCAAGCCACCACCACAGATCCTTACACTGCTGTCTCCTGCTGTATTGCATACAACAACCACATCGTTCAGCCTTCTCCTTGTAAAATTCACTTTCTGCTTCCCCTCTACCCCCAGAGCTTTTAAACCCCATACTCTCTGAATCCAACTTAACCTATCGATCACCCTCAGTGACATCCAGAACTCTTATACCAGTTTGTTGGTACTGGTATTTAGACATGTATAGATGCCTTGTCAATTTCACTGTGTATCTAGGACATGCAGGAGATTATTTTTCTCTCCCAATAAGCGAAGGCAGCTGGGACTGGTCATGCCGCCATCGTGTAGTAAGGGAAAAAAGCAAGACAAAGAAGATTTTAAATAATGAAGAACAGTTTGGCTTAGCTGTGTGCTCTATGGAGTTCCTTATAATAGAGTTTGCAGAATCTTCCAAGCCGCTTAATCCTAAGACATTGTTTGAATTTTTAAACATGTTATTTTAGTGGTTTACACGCCTGCCTGACTGACTTCTAACATAAATAATACCATTAAATCCACTGTTTCAACTTTTTAGTAAAGAAAGTAGTTACTGACTGTACAACCTTTTTTGATCCAAGGTGCATTTTTTTTTTTACATATAAACAAAAATTCTGTGGCACACCACCTTCCCAAAAAAGTTACTAAATAACACATTGCGGCTTAATGCAGAACATATAATGAAAATATAATTTCTGAAGTTACTCCGTGTGAAACCTGTGCCTGTTTAGATGAACACAAAGCTGATTTCCTGGGAGGGACTTAAGAGAGGCACACGCATGAAGCTCTTCCTCAACTGCTCTCAGTGTCGGGTTTTTAGATTTTTAAGCAGTCCTGCTTGAAAAGCTCAGCTCACATGGATATGTTGTGAGAAATGGAATCAATGTTGAAATGGCTCCATTTCCTGATTAGTTTCTATGGGGGTCCTTCATGGCTAATCATAAGTAGGATTTAACAAAATAAATCTTATACATGTAAACCATT
>JAOUQT010298172.1:0-16426 GCA_025769995.1 Xyliphius kryptos | reverse complement strand
TCCACTATCTACTACATAAAGATTTTCAACTGAAATATTTTATTCATTGAGATCTAGGATGTGTTATTTTTGTGTTTATATATACATATATATTTTATGTTTTCTATAAAGAATCATTGAAAAGCAACATACATTTCAGCACACTGTTAAAAAATTGTTGTGTTGTAAAATTCCTTTCTACAAATTATTTGGCACTTATGTACATTTCTTTCAGAGTTGCCTTCAAGTTGTAACTTTGCCTGTATGGAAATTGTGCCTCTTCTTTAACAGCAACTTCTCAAGCAAAAGGAACTTGTTTGAAATGACACAGGGTGAATGCATAGACTTGACTTTAGGTTAACTGCCACTGCATAAACTATTACTTGAGTGCAGAGGTAGGAGAAAAGAGAATCTTAAATAGGTTTACAGAAAACCAAATAAAGAGGTGCTGTTATGAAGCCAGTCACATAGATCTAGTTAGTAATATATTTATATTTTTTAAGGCAAAAAGTCGTTCAAAGATTTTGTGTAGGTGTAAATGTAGAACAAATACAGGGTCAGTAAAATTATTTTTAGTGTCATGGCACTTTAGTTGGAGGCAATGAAGTGGGTATGCGCATACCAAGAAGAACTTTAGTTCATTTTCCAGAGAGGGTGGCCAGGGATCAATCTGTATAAAGCTTGCATGTTCTCTCCATGTTTTCATGGGGTTTCTTCTTAGCTCATGTCTGCCCACAGACTCCAGAGACAAGTAAGTCAGGTAAAATACTAAAATCAACATCGGGCAGCACAGTGGCTTTGTGGTCAGCACATCTTGAGCCCAGCGCTGGGGATCCAGGTTTGAATCTCAATATCCGTGTGGCCTCCCACAGTGAAAATCAAGTGGATTAAATAGAAAATCAATCCATTTAAGTTGATTAAGCTAAAGATCAGTACCGCCCACAACCCAAAGTAGGCAATGTGGTTCAGGAAATTTTCTTTTGTATTTTTTGTTTACAAAAAAAAAAAAAAAAAATGAACAGACTTTAAAGCAGCCTAAATGTGTGTTCTCAAGCGATGAAATTTTATTCATCACATCAAGTGAACAGCACTTTGCCATAAATTTGGTGGAGGAGAAGTTGTGTTTTTGCACACTATTTTTGGGTTAATTTTGAAAAATATAAATCTTACTGCTATCATATGCAACTGCAACTTTAAGTGAAGGGAAGTGCGTAAAGCAATAGTAAAGTTCAATGTGACAAAATTTAGCTGATTTTGCAAAAAAACATGGCCTCAACCCCATTTTGGGGTAAATCATAACATAGACTATGAGTCAGACTTCTCTGCACAACATCTGTGCCCCCAAGACTCATACTAATGGCTGCTTTAAAATTTTTAGCACCATATATGAATATCACATTTAGGTGCCCATGTTTTTCTAAGTGGCATATTACAATTTACTTTAGCTGTTTTCCACCAGCTAACAAAATACATGAAATCTTTATATTAACAGCTGTGAAAAATGGAACAAAATATATAGCACAACACATTTTATGAGGCTCAAAACTTGTTTAAGAAGGAGGATTTTAGAAGAAACCGTATTTAAACAGTGCCTTACCACTATTGCTGTTAGAGTATGTCTTGTTCTTTTTACTATTCTTTCTACATTGTAATTAGGTGTCTGATCCAAATTAAGTTTTAAACAATTTTGGAAATGATCAGAAAATATGGTAATTTTAAGAGCCAGACTCTATGGTTTCTTGCATTTATAAATTGAAAACAATATATAATTAAAAAAATTCTAAACAGATCCAAAACCACCTAAACAAAACCCATAAAGACTCTGGAAGCTCTAAATGCTTTGGATAAGTGAACCATAATTACTGCTGCAGTTATTTAGACAAAAAGCTGTTGTGCATAAACAGCATAAACCACAATAGCCGCCCTAAAATACACCTAAAGTTTTGACGACTAGTACTTACTCCAATCCATATGTCTTAGATCTTCCTGCTCTGTTTATAGAATGTGCATACCAGTGGTGAGTGTAGGATTGCTGCTGATGCTGTGTGCAAGATGGACTGTGCCATACAGGACTCTCCACACTGAAACAAACCGGGATAGAAATGATCCCAGAGATCAGCATCAAAGTACAGACTACCACAGAGATATTAGGTATACTAATACCGTAAGAAATAAAATATATCCCCTATAATAATGATAACGAAAACTCTCAAAGCAATTTTCATTTTGCTTTATTCAGTGACAGCCGGAGGACTGAGTGCCAAAGATGTTGTGACCCTGGAGAAGAGCCGCCTCATTATGGCACCCCTTATCCCCAATACCAGGTGGTTCCACAAATAAACATCACAATCCTTAAAGGTACGAAGTCCAATTTAAAAATACTTTTAAATTCACTTTCACTTTTAAAACTGGAAATCTTTTGTAGAAATATCTATATACTTTAATATATAATTTTATAAAACAGGTAGTTCCAGCCCTTAAATCTAAGGGGCCGAGCCATTTTTCCAGGTGTGCCTTTGTTGACAATAATGCACACCACTGCTTGCTTCACATTCGTATGAATGCTTGATATGTGTTTTTTATAATCTGTACTCTAATTTAGTCACAAGATGGAAGTATTGTTAGAGAAAGCGGAAACCTGTTATTTGGTGATCAGCATTCACTTTAAAACTGGTCTAGATTACATTGCAGAAGACCAGTTTATAAATGATTTTGCTTTCATGAAACAAACCAGGAGTCACCAACGTGGAGGACCCCACGAATCAGTTCTAAAAATAGCTCACCATAGCGACACTTACCGGTGAGCTGCAAAGCGGTTCAATGTTGAGGAAAATTTCAGTGTCTTCACATAGATAGATACATAAAATTTATTATTAATAATAACATAGGGCGACACGATGGCTTAGTGGTGAGCACAGTCACCTCTTAGCGGTGGGGATTCCTGGTTCGAATCCCGATTGGATTTGGTTGAACTGGCTGGATTTTCCATGTTCTCCCCGTGTCAGCGTGGGTTTTCTCCGGTTTATCCAGTTTCCTCCCACAGTCCAAAAACATGGATTGAAGGTAAATTAAATTCTATGAATTACCCCATATCGTGTGTGTTTGTGTGTGGCTCTGTGAGTGAGTGTGCCCAGCAATAGATTAGCACCCTTTCTTTGGTGTATCTGCCCAGTGTCCAAAACTTTCTCCCCTGGATGATCCCCCACGTGACCCTAGTAGGAAATTAAGTGGACGATAATGAATGAATAAATAATAACTTATAATTAAAGGTATATTGAGCAAATTTGTTATTTCAGAAATGTGCATCAAACTGGTAGCCCTTGCTTTTATCTGTATCCAAGAGGTAGCTCTTGTTGTCAGAAAGATTGGTGACTCCTGAATCAAACCTTTTTTTTATTATAGCGTATTTGTAAGGCACTTAATGTTGTGTTTTAATGTTAATAAATCACAGGAAAGAGGTGTAATGGCTCTCCGCTTCCCGTCATGCCTAACAACACCTCTTTCCTGTAATTTTTTCACAATAATAGATGTCCTTTTGTGTTTTATTGCTTTATTATTAGACCATAAATGCTAAAGTTTTAAGAAGCACAAAAGTAAAATACAAGTATTAGATATAACATTAAAACCATGACTTTGTTTCTTCACACATTGTTCATTTCTATCAGCATAACTTACCATATACTTTGTAGTTCCACAATTACAGATTTACACTGCCTTCTGTTTCTGTTCTCTTTTATTTTACTAACCTTTATTTTTACATGCTAACCACTAAGTGGTCATGACCCCCAAAATATCACCAGCTAGCAGGCATTAATTGGGTTGTGGATTATTTCTAGTAGTTTAGTTTTGTGTTGGGTAGTGCCGCTGGCCTAATAAAGTAAATACGTCAGTATAACTATCATACTTTGGACCAGTCCACTGTCAAAAGCATCATGTGAACACTGCCAAAGAACTAGAGGATGAATAACACATACAGTGCAGCGACAGCTTAACTAATATTTCTGACTTTACATTAATTAAATGGATTAATAAGGTGACTGTGTCTATGGTCTGTGGAGTAACCATTAAAAGGAGATATTTAAAAACACCAGCATAACTGTTGTGTCTGATCCACTTATTCCAGTGCAACACACATTAACATGCTGCAACCACAGCAGGGTCACCATGGTTCCGAAAATAGTCCACTCTGTGTTGGTCCTGACCACTAAAGAGCAAAGAAATGTAACATACTATGTGGAGAAACAGATGTCCTACAGTCTGTGAATGCAGCATAAAAAGTGCACTTTTATGGACAGCTGATCAGATAAAATGTGGAGAGTGGAAACAAAGAAGTGGTTTTATTGTTATGGCTGTTTGGGGCAAAACACAAAACAAAGCAACTGTGAAGATTAAATCTGATCATCTGTCCTTAAAGGAAAAGGTTGGAAAGTTAGAACATTTGAGTGGAAGTGAAGAAAGCAAATCAAAACGTTTATCAGCTGCAGCTGTTAGGAGTCACCAGAGCAGGAATGATAACATTATTCGACACTGGACACTGTTTTACATTGGATTACCTTAATAACACAACACTTCTATTCATTAAGGCTTGGGGCCGGCACCATGAATGCACTGTTATGTGGTCCACTAAAGGCCACTAGAACATCTGATTAGCTCCAGTTTTCACATCGGCATGTGTTTGAAATGAGGGAGGAAACGTAAAACCTCCCAAAAAAGTTCATGCAGGCATGTTGAGGACATGCATCCTTCACACAGAAATTACTGAAACATCCATCACTGCACTTTTTTGTAAATTTGTAACTCTGTAATTTGCAATAGTTGATCAATAGAGAAACTGAAAACCTATTACTCAACGATCAGTGTTCACTTTAAAAACTGGAATAGATGACATCACAGAAGACCAGTTTATTAACAATTTTGCTTTTAATTAACACATTTAGAAAATAAACCTTGTTTTTTTATTATAGCATGTTTGTAACTGTTTATTGAAGGCAATAAGACACTTTTTTTTACACAGGTTGTGCATTATTGTTAATAAATCATGAGAAAGAGGCGTAACTGTACTCCGTTTCGCATTGTGCCTAATATTAGCTCTTTCCTGTAAGTTATTTACAATAATGCATGTCCTTTTGTGCCTTTTAACTATGTTGCTTATATAATAAATATATCACCAGGTGATATGCATGATCAAGCTGTTTTATTAATGCTTTATTTTTTCATTTAGGGGAAAAGGGAGAAAATGGTCAGCGGGGGACTTACGGTAAAACAGGTAAAGCCGGACAGACAGGCCAAAGAGGACCTCAGGGCACAAAGGGCGCCAAAGGCACTATGGGAACCCAAGGAGAAAGTTGCAAATCATACTATGCTGCTTTCTCTGTGGGCCGTAAGAAGGCCCTTCACAGCAATGAGTACTACCAGACACTAGTGTTTGACACAGAGCTTGTCAACCTGTATGGCCACTTTAATATGTTTACCGGCAAATTCTTTTGTATTGTTCCTGGGATTTACTTTTTTAGCCTAAATGTGCACACATGGAACCAGAAAGAGACATACATGCATGTGATGAAGAATGAGGAGGAGATGGCCATCTTGTACGCACAACCCAGTGATCGTTCCATAATGCAGAGCCAAAGTCTCATGCTGGAGCTGACGCGGGATGATGAAGTTTGGGTGCGTCTTTACAAGGGTGAGAGAGAAAACGCAGTCTTTAGCGATGACTTTGACACTTATATCACTTTCAGCGGCTACCTCATTAAAGCCAATAGTGAAAGTTAACCAAATTTGAAGTCCTGAACATAACATTCTGCTGCTTATTATCTATTTTATATTGGACTTGTAATATTTATAACATGTATATTGGGATTTATATCATTAAGACCAATTAATACAAAAGTGGTGGATTTAGGGAGCAATAAAAACCTGTATTAAGGAGCAAGCTAGAGTCTGGCTTAAGACTCATTACACAATTATATCCACATACAGTATTTATGCGTTGTAGTTTTAAAGGTAAGTGTTATTACTGTGGTGCTGTTTAATTTCACATATATGTGTACTTCTAGTTTTGATAATGGTTTAGTAGTTCATCTTGGTTGGTGCCAATTCTAGATTCTCTGATTATTACAGTACGATTTATTGGTATCCAGCAAACATTTATTGTATTATGAACCTTACAATTGTATTTAAAATAATTTTATTTTATGTTCTTCCAGGTTTGTCGTTTTCATCATTCCCCCACTTTTTTTCCTCAATCAAATTTTCGGTTATTTTAGCCTTTTTTAAATTTAACAGCAGCTCATACTTAATAATTTTACAAAGGTTGGAAATGAGAATGCCAGCATTAATTTTGCATACTAACAAGTACACAAGTGTCTTAGATTAAAGCACAGCATGGTGCTAATGATGAGTCTTTCCATGTCCAGGACAAGGGCTACCCTCAGGAGCCCAGCTGTATGTACTGTAGTCTATTAATGAATTTGAAAGACTGTGTGTGTTTTCTATAAAAAAAAAAAAAAAATCCACATTGTTGCTTCGATTACCACAAAACTTGACATACTTACACTTGACATACATACTTTATAACCATCAAAAAGTGGCTTAAGGATCTTTAATATATCAATCTTTAGCAAACCATTAACCACACATCTGCAGCTTGGTTTTGTCAGTGGGCATTTACTATCGTGGTGTTGTGATTCATGGGTGTTTTTGGGTGTCACATGCAATAAATCAATCAGTGTCATATGCCATTCTCTTTAAGAGCGTATTGCGGTCTGACTTTGGCAGATTGCTATTTCAAAGGTGCAGTTATTTAAATATAAAAAAAAAAAGAAAATCACAGAGAAGGGACCAATTATGCCTAAATTAGCGTCCAGACCTTTTGCAGGAAACGTCATAACAAACCTGTGCAAAGCCGGGCTAGTATTTATGTATTCACATATTGATAGCAGTTTGTGTTTTTATTATTATTTTGTTGTTGTTTTTATATTCTCCCAATATGGTACATGTGTAGTGCATGTAAATTTTGTTGCCTACAGAGGTTGTGGTATTTTACTTTTTAAATATTTAATCATAGAATGTTGTAAGAAGTGCTTTAAGTTTTACATAATTTATGTAAACTATTGTAAAAAGAAATGTGTAGACTTTGAACAGGGGATTTATTGTTCTCCAATGCTTTTAAATTCAATCGAGGCTTGCAGATTTATATTACCACTTTTGAAAAAAAGTATATATAAAAAAGTAATTATCATTAAGCATTTCACAGCAGCAAACACAATCTGAAAGACCAAACAGCATTGACATTCAGAAACGCAGAAATGTTTGTAAAGATTCATTTAAAAAGCCGGATGCCTTAGAAGAAGGCGTTTTTATTGTCGACAGCTGTAAATGTTCTTCTTTCCTCACAGACATTATTTTAAAATGACTTTGGGTTATTCATACATCCAATTGCACTTTAAAGCCCTCCGGTTAAAAAAGGAAAAATGATTACAATGCAAATAAATCAATAAAATCAAACTAAACTGAGCATTCTTGTGTCTTTATTTCAACTCGGTTATGAGAAAGTACCCATGTATGCTTGACCCAGAGGAATGTTCTAGGCCAAAAAATGGAAAAGGTCCAATTCTTTCACGCCCTAGTCTCTTAAAGCAAAACGACAGCAACACTCCAGAGCAATCTTTCAACATATACAGCTAAGAGAGCAGATCTTTAGCACTGGATTATAAGTTTTTGACACTTTGATAAGTCAGTAATTAACTCACAGTTGCCCTGTGGTTTCACCTCCAGTTTTGAGTTCTTAAGGCACATAATATATTACAAACATATACAAAGCATTGCAGGAGTTTAAAGACAGGAGAATAAACATGGCCCTGATGCAGTCCAGATGTTAATGCCTCATGTGTCCTTTACAAAACTGTTACATAATACTGTTTCCTAGAGCGGTTATATAAATGAATATTGTCAGATGTTTTTGTGTGTGCAGAAAATCCAATACTAGATAGCAACCACTTTAACACAATGAAGTACACACTTTTGTAGCCTTTTCAACTCAGATGCAATATAAAGCACTTATTCTTTAGAAACACATAGGAGGACAGCATGTGTGGAAGTTCGCTGTCACCCTCTTGTGGCTTAAAAGGTCATCACGGAATATTTTAAAAACAAATTCATCTACTTAATCCTCTACTAGGGTTGCCGGGGTTCCCCATGCCCATCCATTGGAGAACATATCGGGCCCTGGGCAGATACACCTAGGACAGGGCGCCAATCTATCGATGGACACACTCACTCACACAGTCCCATACACAAAAAACACACAAGTTGGGGGGTATTTAAAGCATTCAATTTACCTTGAATCCGTTTTTGGACAGTGGGAGAAAACCAGGGAACCCGGAGGATATCTTTGCGGGCATGGTGAGAACGTGGACACTCCACACAGATTGGGATTTTAACAGGGATGACAGAGAAGGTCATTTTTATTTTTAAATACTTATAAATGAAGAAAAAAATTGTGCCTTAGGAAAAAGGGCACTTTTGATAAAGTGTTAAATTTTTCCTACTGTGCTTACACAGAATTTGTGCTTACAAAGAATTTGTACCCCACTGAAACGCACATATACATACACAAACGGAGTGAAGTGAGCACACATGCTCAGAGCAGTGGGCAGCCCTGTACACGGTGCCCGGGAAGCAAATTGGGTTAGGTTCCTTGCTCAGGGACACTTTAACCGTAGTACTTGGTGGGAACCGGGAACCTTCAAACCGGGAAGCTTCAAGTCCCAAGGCTGGTTTCTTCACTACAAACCTACGACTGCCCACGATTTTCTTGTCCAGGGCAAAAGAGAAGTTGCTTAAGCAAGACTAGTGGTCCAAATCTGGATGTGTCTAAGTCCAACATTTTATTTTGTGGGTGTTTTTTTCTCTGCTTCTCTGAATATTGTGTCAGAGATATTTAAATGATAATCAAGACTTATCTGTACGACAAACTGAATTTTCACTAAGTTTTAATGAGATTAATTATTCATATCCCCACAAAGTGAGCAATGACAAAAGGGGCAAAAAGGACCCATTAGGTCAGGCTCTTTACACAGACTCAAAAAAGAAGACATTAAGTTGCTCCGATATGTGATTTTAATGGAATCAGAGTCAATTCCCTGGGGAGTGACGTTAAACAGAACAACACAAATTCTAGTGTGATATTCTGGTGTCTGGCTTTTTCCTTTTATATAAATGTTGATTTGTGAGTAACTCCATGGTCCTATGGCAGAACAACAACAATTCCCATGATCCTGCCTATATATCTTTTACCCATGAAAATGAGTTGTTACATTAACAGCATTGCTGTGCGAAAGAAAAAACTTCCAATTACCAGTGCAGCAATAGCAGTGCAAAACGAAAATGCAGCAAAAATATTTAAACCATTTCTATTAGATGTGGTTAAAGAGTGCAGAACCATAAAGAGCCTAAAGCCCATATGATTTTAAATGTTGGTTTATGTTTTTCCTTTTGGAAAAAAATGTAAATACTTTATTTTTGATTTTTAAACAATTTTTATTCCCTGGGATTGAATAGGTTGCTTGAAGAACTATGTCTTTAAAACTAATAAATTTAATAAGCTCTACTGTGTCGATTCACAAGCGTAATGTGGCTCACCATACACTCCTTGGATATTCCTTTCTTTAAAAATCAATTCATTTAATAAATTGAACTGTTTAAATAAATCAAGTATCCAATTTTGAAGAATCAACTACGTCAGGGGAATCTGAGTCTCAGATTTTACTTCATTTAACAGGCAATTTAAGAGTGTAAACTCCATCTTTAGGGGATTTAACAGAAGAGTCCATGAAAACAATTTAAACTTGTTATGTTATTTCTTTAGAGACAAAATAACAAAATGAATAAAAGAAGAAGAAAAGTTCTAAGAACATGTATAAATGAATCACTTTCTTGGTTTTGCAGTCAATGATGATAATTAGTTTTTAAATGGCTCAGCTCATCAAATAAACTCTTAATAAAAGATCTATAGGGAGTAAAATTGCACTCCTAATCCATGTTTTATTGATTTGAAGTGAAAATAGGTTGACAGATTCTTTATAGGAAAAAAATGTGTCATATTTTATTCACCAAAACATGTTGCTTGTAAGGGTGGCAGAATTATTTATGGTTTTTATTAATGAGGTAAATTTAGCACATTAAAAAAAACTTTTACACATCAACATGACATGGTCATTAAATTCAATCAGACTTATAAAAATTATAAACCTGTTAATATTAAGTAAGAAAAATTTAGTCTGTATTATACACAGATTGTTCAAAGAGCCATTGATCAAAATGAGAATACAATCCTATTCAGAAAAATAAAATAACAAAATGTAAAATGTTATGAAAACTACAATCTTTGGACATCAAGTAAACCTCAATTTACCTGTGAAATGTACAAAGAAATTTATTAGGGGCAGTTGTAGGCTTGTAGTGAGAAAACCAGCCTTGTGACCTGAAGGTCCCGGGTTCGATTTCCGGTCCCACTAAGTACTATGGCTAAAATGCCTTTGGGCAAGCCCAATTTCTCTCCGGATGCCATATACAGGGTGCCCACCACTCCGGGCACATGTGCTCACTTCACTAGTGTGTGTTTCACTGCACAGATGGGTTAAATGTGGGGGACAAATTCCAACTTGTGTAAGAACAGTACAAAAAATAGATCCCTTTCACTGATTCCATTATTGTCACAGTTCATTATATTTGATGAAGCCCATGTAGATACACAAACTACAAGGGACATTCAAATGTATTAATGTATTCTAAGACTGAAGCAGTGCCATGCTTGTTTATGTGCACAGGTAAAAACGGAAACTAGCTAATCCACCCGAATACAGCTTTAACATTTTGAGCACACCCTGATATTAAACAAATTGCCTTTTAGAAAACTAAAGAAAAGTCTTACTGATGGAAAGCTAAAGTGTGATTCAGCGCTAAGCTTTTATCAAAATGAAAATAGAGTCTTGCAATGTATAAAGCTACAAAAAGTATGTTTCCTCTCTAAGTAACAGTTTTCTTTTTATTTTTGCCGACCCAACAATTTAGCTCACTTGTCAGGGCTTTTACCTTATTCTTAGGTGTCTTCCGAGAGCACCTTCCATTTAAGCCACTTAAGTGTGTTATGATAACTGTGCATCTGTGCACCCTCTTACTCTACTACAATAAAAGAGAAAGAGAGAGAGAGGGAGAGTGTGAGCCTGGCCAGCTCTACAGTAAACAGATTTATGTCTGGCTTCTGGTTTTGGCTGTACCACAACCTCTCAAATGATATTTTCAGTGCAAGCTCTGGATAATGGCCATGTAACCACTAGCAAGAATGAGCTGCAAGTGTTACCAAAACTCCAAATAAATAAATAAAAAAAAACATTTTCTCTTATTGTGTGGGTTGTCTTCTTGATGAAAATAAGTAATTCAGTTTTAAAACCTTTCATCTCAGACATGATCAAATAGATCACACAGAGAACCTAAAACAATATTAGTAACTCTGACATAAAAATCTGTGGTCTACAGAAAGCCCAAAGCCAAGCAAAATGCACATTTGAGTGAAATGGCAAAACAGTGATAGCTCTGCTGAACTGAGCTCATAGAGCCAGAAATCGATCAGTTCAAAATCATTCTCTCTGATTAAGTCCCTGGATTTTCAGTGTGTACGTTTGTTCACATACAGCATGTATCTTATTTCTTTATTCCTTACAAAACTAAACATATTCTATGTGCTTACAGTGTCATAGACAGTAACATGAAGTATAAATCACACAATATCCATTGTTTTACTGCAGGAAAAAAGGCTCACTAAATTTAAACCAATTCAATTTAAAGATTGAACTCAACTGCATTTGAAAGCAAGCTCACTGTCACAGATGGTCATTCTGTTAAATGCACTGCTCAAAAAAATAAAGGGAACACTTAAACGACACAATGTAACTACAAGTCAACCACCCTTCTGTAAAATCAACCTGTCCAGTTAGGAAGCGATACTGATTGTGAATCAATTTAATTTGCTGTTGTGCGAATAGAACAGACAACAGGTAGAAATGAGAGGCACTTTATAAAAAACCTCAATAAAGGAGAGGTTCTGCAGATGGTGACCACAGACCGTTTCTCTGTTCTCGTCCTTTCTAGCTAATATTTTGGACACTTTGCATTTTGTCAGTTCTACAACCCACAAAAGTTGCTCAGGTAGTGCAGCTTATTCAGGATGGCACATCAATGCGAGCTGTGGCAAGAAGGTCTGCTGTGTCTGTCAGCACAGTGTCCAGAGCATGGAGCAGATACCAGGAGACAGGCCAGTACACCAGGAGACATGGAGGGGGCTGTAGGAGAGAACATCCGCCACCTCATCAGGAGCATGCCCAGGCGTTGTAGGGAGGTCATACAGGCACATGGAGGCCACACACACTACTGAACCTCATTTTAACTTGTATTGAGGAATTTGAAGTTGGAACTGCCTGTCATTTAATTTTCCACTTTGATTATGAGTATGATTCCAAATCCAGACCTCAATGGGATAGTAATTTTTATTTACATGATTTACATTTGGGGCGGCACGGTGGCTTAGTGGTTAGCACGTTCGCCTCTCAGCGCTGGGGATTCCCAGTTCAAATCCCAATCTGGGTGTAGATTCCATGTCCTCCCCGTGTCTGCTTGGGTTTTCTCCGTGTTCTCCGGTTTCCTCCCACAGTCCAAAATCTTGGATTCCAGGTAAATTGCCATGTATAGTGTTTGTGCCTGTGTGAGTGTGTACCTAGCGATGGACTGCCGCCCTGTCCTGGGTGTGTCTGCCCAGCGTCTAAGATGTTCTTCCCTGGATGTGCATGGGGAACCCCACCGTGACCCCAGTAGTAGGGTGACGTATAAGCGTGAGATAATGGATGGGTGGATGATCATTTTGATCATTTTTACGTTATTTTGTTCTCAACACATTCCACTATCGACTAAATAAACATTTTCAACTAAAATATTTTATTCATTGAGCTCTAGGATGTGTTATTTCAGTGTTCCCTTTATTTTTTTGAGCAGTGAAGTTTAACACAATGGTCCAAGACCATGCCATTTGAATGAGACCATTAAAACTAAATTAAAGGATTTTATGCATTCCAAATGTATTTTATCTAAACATACACTATATGGACAAAAGTACTGAAACTTAATCAGTTCAGAGGTTTCATTTAGTTCCATTGCCACGGATGTATAAAATCACACATGCACTTTGGATGATTGAATGCGTTTCAAATTTGTGAAAACAGTTTAGGGAAGGAGTATCATTTCGTTGGCCACAAAGCAAAGTCAGTGAAGGAACAGTGTGGGAAGTTTGGTGTGGAAGAACTAAACTGGCCCCACAGAACCCTGACTTTAACCTTATTAAACAGCTTTAGGTTTTTCTTGAACAGTAATTTGAAGTCAGACATTTGGGTCATCATCAACTTCTGGTCAAATTTGTATTAGGAAAAATGGGAAGAAAAACTAAAGACAAAAAAAACTAAAGACAATTTTATTATATTTATTTTAAAAAAGCAGGACCAATTTACAAAGGGATTTTTAAAAAGCTCCTGTATGTGTAATATGTAGGTGTAATACTTTTGTTTATGTAGTATAACGACAGTTGCATAAATCATGTTAACAAGAGTGCTTTATATCACTTATAGGAGCAGACTGTAGGATATTTGGGCATTTAATGGTGAGGTTGTGGTTGTTATGGCAACCAAAATGATACATTGCACCTATGAACAGTAATGATGCAGCTACTGCAGACACATGGCAACTCAAGAGCGCAGCCTCCTGGAGAATCACCAGTTCTCATGTAGATATGAAAGGTTTATTTTAGGTTAATGGAAAACACAATGATGTAAATGATGATTTCCATCTGCTGCCTGTAGAATAAAGCAATAAGGCACGAGGTGGTGTGCATTACATTGTGTTCCAAATTAATATGCAAACAATACTTTCTCAGATTTTCCAAAATTACCTATATGAATTGCAGTCATTGTAATTTTCCAGTCATCAACTATTACAGTACAAATAAAAGGTTTTCAAACAAAATGCCAATGATAACAGTAAACACTCAAAATGCATGTTCCAAATTTTTATGCACAGCAGAGTTTTCAACCTTTATATTTTTTAAATGAACAAAAAAAAATCGTTATTTGTGATATTATAAGCATTAGCAGGTTATTACAAACTGAAATCAAACAGTTTTCAAGTCAAAATTGTATCCTAGGTGATGTTACATTTGCACATAGGACCCCTTGTTCAAAAGGAGATTCTGAACTCTCTGGTCCATTGAGTTTGTCCGGTTTTGGATGCTATCTGCTTCAATTGTATTGCATGAGGACAAAATACCCTCCCAGAGCTGTTGCTTAGATGTGAACTGCCTCCCGCCGTCATTGACACTCCTTATGATGATGCTCCAGAGGTTCTCAATGGGGTTGAGGTCAGGGGAGCATGGGGGCTACACCATAAGTTTGTCCCCTTTTATGCCCATAGCAGCCAGAGATGCAGACATGTTCTTTGCAGCATGAGACGGTGCATGATCCTGCATGAAAATGATCTTGCTGCGGAATGCACAGTTCTTCTTCTTGAACCATGACAGGAAGTGCTGATTGAGAAACTCCACATACATTATGGAGGTCATCTTTACCCCTTCAGGGATCCTAAAGGGGTTGACAATCTCACTCCCCATGATTCCAGCCCAAAACATTACTCCACCTCCGCCTTAGCCTTGTTTGCATGGGATTTCCATCAACCAGCCATCCTACACTCCATCCATCTGGACCATTGAGCGTTGCACGGCACTCATCGGTGAACAAAACAGTTTTGAAGTCAGTCTTCATGTATTGTTTAGCCCACCGGAGACGTTTCTGCTTGTCTGCAGTGGATAGAGGAGGTCGACAGGATGGCAAACCTCTGAAGGACCCTGCATCTTGTTTGTAGCTGCTCTTTTTCCTCAATTTTCCCTTATCAGCACATATGTGTGTGCTCTGAATCAGCTACATACTTGTCTTGGCAATGTTGATTGTAGTCATGACCTAACCCTTGACCTAAACACTCCACAATTTCTTGCTTCTCAGCAGCCGACACATCCTTTTTCGTTCTCATTTTGGCTGAAAATGTAGGCTGCTTAATAATGTGGGTCAGCCTTCTTAAGTAGTCTTGCCTTTAATTGGACACACCCCTCAAACTAATTAGCACAGGTGTCTGCAATTGCTTTCAGTGAAATAAAGAGCCCTGACACACATCACCATCAATGAGTTTACCTGACAAAAAAAAAATTCTTATCACTCCTAACCACTTTTTGCATAATAATTTGGAACACAGTGTATATGCTATTGAACACTTTCTGAATATATAGCACAAAATGCCACAATACAGCAAAAACTGTGATACTCAAATATATTTAAAGAAAAAAAAAGGGATTAAGTGATCCAGGATATAGCGAGGGACATCTGTACATTACATCGTCTATGCTCCCATGCAAAATCTGCAATAATAAATGCTTATAAACATAAAGTATTGTGATCCATATGCTAAAGTGGAGGACTCTGGTTTCAGCCATTTAATAAAAGTGCCCGTGACTTTTGTAAAAAGATACGTGGAGACCAATGTATGCAAAAACTCAAGCATCTTAATCTGCACATGTGCACCTGCTTTAACAGTGGGCTTAGTATTAGTGAACACCAGTTAAAGTAATGACTCTGCAAAACCAGTCACATCCCTCAACGTCGACTAACAAAAGGCTCTTTAAAAGTCTGAGCTTGGTTTCCGTTAATGATCACTGTTTACTCAGCACCGGGAAGTTCATACTGCCTCACTGGAAACTTCAATGTATATCTCGAAATGCCAAAGCCTCACTGACTCAGCACTAATTCTCCCACTTCAAGTACCTAAGAGGCTGAAACTTGGCACCGTAATTCTCTACCATGTCCTTGACAAAACTAATAGGTTTTCACTTAACTTATCTTGTTAAATAAATTGATAAATTCCAGTAAGAAAGCAAGTGCGTGGACACCGTAGTCCTAACTCACTATATTTATTCCACTTTTTGAATCACCCTGAACCTCACTCTATAAGAATACATTCATTTGGAAATATAAACTCCAAACGCAATCACTCATTTAAAAACACTGCCTTTCATCTTTGTTATCAAATTCACCACAGCACAGCACACATTTTCCACCACCCAAGCTTTTCTTCCTTTCATTTTCTTTTTTTCAATGACAAATCATTCATACTTTAACATGATTCAAATTCATAACTAGAAGCCAAATTCAATCAAAAAGCATGACTTTTACATGCAGTATAAACAAACAAAAATAAAAAAATATATTTAAATGTCAGAGGTTACACTCATATGGTCATTTGAAAAAAGAAAGGAAATGACAAAACGAAACGGAAAAAGGAGGAAAAAAAAAAAAAAAATATA
>JAOUQT010298156.1:0-16428 GCA_025769995.1 Xyliphius kryptos | reverse complement strand
TTGTGAACAACATCAGACCTTTTCTAACAGAACAGGCAACTCAGCTGCTGGTCCAAGCCCTCATCCTATCCCGGCTCAACTATTGTATTGCTCTTCTAACTTCAACAGTCAGACCTCTACAATTGGTTACGAATTCCACAGCCTGACTCGTGTTCAACCAGCCAATGCGAACTCCTGTCACTCTATTACTCATCTCTCTTCATTGCCTTCAAGTAACTGCTCGCATTCGGTACAGTGTATTGACACTGACTTTCAGGACAGTCGCAGGATCTGCCCTCTCTTACATTCAGTCCATCTTTACTAAATACGCTACAGCTCATTCGCTACGTTCAGTGATGAATGTTGCCTGGTAATTCCAACTCACCGAGGTGCCAATTCTTACTCCATTTAATTCACTACTGCTAAATGATGGTATGACCTTCCCAACACCATCCGTAGGGCTGAATCACTCAACATTTTTAAGAAACTTCTCAAAACACACCTCATCCACAGACACTTGCTATTAAAAATAAATAAATAAAAAAACAGCCAGATTGAATAATGCGCAGGGTTGATGCTTTTGCACTTTAGCTGATTTTTCCTAAACTACTGACTTGTGTTGTTCTCTCATTTGTAAGTCGCTTTGGATAAAAGCGTTTGCTAAATGACTAAATGTAAATGTGTAAATATAATGTTTTTAAGTGAAACATATAAGTCTCCACAGCTCTGTTGCCTCATTTAGAATATGGCAGAAAAATGTTGCTTCTTTAAGCAAGCAGCTAGCATTAGCTCGTCTCCTGGCCACAGATCCTGTGATAACAGATGTCCCTGCATGTCTCCAGACTGCCTCTCTCTTTCTCTCTCTCGGCTTTATCCTGGTGCTTTATTACTTACTTTTCTCCCTTCTGTCTCTTCCTCACCAGACAATTCACGCTTGGGTACATTACTTGATTTTATGTTGTTTATTTTATTAGAAACTTCCATTTGCTTGCATTCAGGCAACACCTGTTCATCTTTTCTAATATTTTTTTATTCTACCCTTCTGTGTCTGAAGAAGTGAGGGCATGAACTGATAAGAGAGAATGAGGGATTGTGAAAAAAATGACATGAGGTGTGTGGAGGGGGGGAGATTGGGTTGGTGGATTTGTATGAAAGCCTCTTAAAATGCGAAAAGATCGCAGTGCTGCCATGAAATTTAAAGTACTGTGCTAGCAGAGCAGGAACATAAATCCACTTCTCCTCTCATTGTAAGTTGGTCTCTCATTTGCGACAGCAGCTTCCATTTTTCTCGAAAGTCTTTCTACAGGATTTTGGAGTGCGCCTGTGGGAGTTTTTGCTTAATCGTTTAGAAAAGCCGTGAGGTCAGACACTGAAGTTGGACAAGGTCCAGCGTTACAGTCTTCTTATCTCATCTTATTTACAAATTAATCCTATAATATGATTGGGTGTTCAGCAGGAATGAAGGAAGAATCAATTGATCATTGATTGCTGAGTAACAGGATACCAGTTTCTCGAACAATAAAAAAAAAACTGCCATCCAGTGGCCAAGTAACAGAACAGTTCTTATAGACAACAGCCATGTTTATCAGGAATTAGCTTACGATTTATATTAATATGTATTTCCATTTGTTACATCATGTAAAATAATATATTGCATATCATATTAATACGAATGTTAAGTGGACAGAGATGTGCATTATTGTCAGTAATGTTACTGCTGGACAAACAACTCATCCAGTCAGATTTGAGGACTGGAACTACGTGTTTTATAAGAGAAGTTAGGATACTAATTGTAGCATTTTTGCACCACCCTCTGTACCAATGGGAAGCTGGATGAAAAGATAAAATACCAGCACTGACTATCCCAAATCACTAAAAAAATGTGCATTTAATCCACTTTTAAAGGTTCTTATCCTGATATAATGGGAAACGTTTTTCCAGTCTTATGTTGCCTTACTGAGGCCCAGAGATACCTTAAGACACCTGTAGAGAGTGTCGGTAAGAATATTAGGAAACCAGTTGGTACCTGCCTTAGGCAGCACGGTAGCTTAGAGGTTAGCACGTTCAACTCTCATTTCCGGTTCTAATCCCAATCTAGGAGGAGTTTCCATGTTCTCTCCGTGTCCACATGGGTTCTCCAGTTTCCTCACACTGTCCAAAAACATGGATTTAATGGAAATCAACTACTTTGAATTGTCCCCATAGTCTGTGTGTCCCAAGCCTGGTAGAGATGTGTTGTGTCAGGAAGGGCATCTGGTGTAAATAATTTGCCAGGTCTAATGTGCAAGGGTAATAAAGGGTGAAAGCCATTATCTGCCTCAGGTTCTACATCAGACAGCTGATAAATAAAGGCTATTTTCTAAATAATCTTACATATTATTTATCATTTAGCAATCTCACTTATAACATGTCACCAATGCCCATCTAGAGGATAACGTATGGGGCGCTGGTCAGATTTACCCAGTGGAGCCAATCTATCAGTGGGCACATACACACTATATGGGCCAATTAAGAGCAGTGAATGTACCTTGAATCCATGTTTTTAGACCGTGGGAAGTAACTGGAGAACCAGGAGGAAACCCACACGGACAGAACATGACGAAAACATGGAAAATCCAGATCAGGTTTCCAACCAGGATCTCATAGTTCTGGTTTGTAGAAGGAAGGACAGTCAGGCTAAAACAAAAGACTTTCCTCAAACTGTTTTAACACCATATAAGGCATAAAGTTGTTTTAAATACATGGCTAGGTGCTTGATGTTATACACTTGGGAATGGGAAGAAATATAATGCACCTAACATCCATAGTTAAGCTGTAAATATAAATACTCGTATATATTATGTTTATATACACACAATATGCATTGATTTTTACTAATAGTAGCACTTTTTCCTTTATTCTTCTTCTGTATATTAGAACACTATAAATAGAGCATCTGTGATAACTGCAATTTCCCCTCGGGGATTAATAAAGTATTCTGATGATGAGAAAGCGATCTTTAGAGAAGAACAGGAGCACACTTTCGTGTCTACTTTATTTGATCTCTTATGCAGAACACAGTTTGATTTGTATTGTTACGGATATGTGCCATTTCCTTTTTTAGAATTTAAAAAGGGTTTAAATGTTCTTTCAAACACGTCTGGAGTTTTGGACAGGAAACAAGACTAACATCAGACTGTTTGTGGAATGGAAAAAGCTCTGTACACAGAGTCTTCATGAGGAGGGGTGTGTTCAACGAGATCTGTCTTATGGAAGATTTTATATTTTGGAAAAGCGTTTGCAGAGTTGATCATGCTGTGTTGCCTTCTTAAAATGCACACCTTTTAATTACAGGCCAAATACATTTGTATGTAATTTTTGACTGAAATTAAGGGAGAATTTAAAGTCAGAGTACTCCTTCAGGCGTGATTTTTGGCATGAGATCTACTTTTTTCAGTGGACAGTTCATCAGGATCTACCAGGATTTATTTTTTCAAAGCTTTAATGTTTAAACATTTAGCAACAAATGTCAATTTTAGCTATATACAACAAAAATGCTATTATTCTGATTATTTGTACCCAATGTGGTGAGTAGTCTAAGCAGTGTCTGCTGATGCCAGTTCTCAAACAGGCTTTCAAATCAATGGTCAGTGAGGGTGGACTAATATCTGGACTTAATTATTTTTATGTGAGAAAAGACTGGTTTTCACATTAGAAGGTTGATCCAAAACATTTTTTTCAGCCAGCCAGTTCCTAATCTGCCCAGCAGTGGCACTTGACTTCATTTAAACGTCAGTTTGCCGGACTAAAATTTTGTTATTAAAGCCTTTTTTATTTGTTTGTTTTGTTTTAAAAAAAAAACAGGAAACAATGCGCCTGCTTTCTCCACTTAAGCCTCCTTGATCATGTCCCACTTTTGAAATGAGTTTTTGCGCTACGCTATAGTACGGCTCACACGGAATGATGCTGCAGTGCAGCTTTTGCTTTTGGTCTGGGTTTTGCAAAAACAGACTGTTGATCTGAGTTTGCTTTCGGATGGAAATACTTGATCGTATCTTGTGTGAAAATTTCCAGCAGGTACGTTTGGTGTTTGACATCGTAGTTCTCCTCCCACGCTAAATGAAACTGGTAAGTTTTTTTTTTAGTGAGTCATTTAAAACGAAGAAACACAGATGGAATCTTTCTAGATTTTTCATTAGGCAGTGCTCCGAAACAATAATTTAGGCGTAGCTAAGGTAACAAGAATGCCAGTCAATTACATCAACTTGCACACCAGCAATTTAAACGCAACATTTATTTAAACAAGACGCGACTGTAGTGGGGGAGTGTGGCCGTGTGCCAGTGAATGGTGAACGCGTGTTTATAAGTGCTACTGATAATGTGCTGTAATAAAAGCGCTTACACAATTTTTGTTAAACCTGTGGAGTGTTGCACAGCGATCTACCAACGTGCACTGTGTGATCGACTAGACTTGAGGGTCACAATTTATGTATTGGGCACGCCTGGTCTACATGAACCTTCCAAGTCATAGCAGATTATAAACACACTTCTGTCTGATTTTTGCGCTTTTTAAATAGACCAAACTTTGGGATTTAATGTAAAATGGTCTCTATGTGTGTTTGACAAGATAAATAAAATGTGCATTAAACAGCTTCCCTGTCGTCCCTAAGTGGTAACAAAACGTTGACTGGCTGGCAAAAAGAAGCAGTTCACTTTAGAATAGTCAGCTGTATTATAGAGTATTTTCTGACTCCTGATGTTGGAGTTTTAATACAACCCTACGTAGGTTAAAAATATCAAAGGTCCCCTTACTGACTGACGTGAAACAAATGTCTATAACACACTAAATGTCAAACATTCAAAATTTTGCTGAGTTTTTGAGGTGTTGTCTTGAGGTGTTGTCAGCTCTTCGTCCATGGTACTGCCACAGCACTACAGCTATGATGATTACTGGATGGAACCTGAAATTCTGTTGGACTGGTAGCGTTGAAATCCTGCTGGATGGACTTACTGGACTTATATAGTTTATATAATTTGGGGGTTTAGGCTCATAACATTGTCAAGCTGCTTTGTGATAAAGTGCTATTACTTGAACTTGAACTTAAAAAACTCAAACACAAATTCATCCACCATTTGCTTTGTATTTGTATTTAAAATTGTATATGTATTAAAAAAAAACTTTCAGGTGGGATGTGGTAAGAAGATAATGTTTGCAAAGTGAAAGGAAAGTAGTCCTTATTAAAGGCAACTTCATATTTAAGGCTGGCTGCCTGCCTGTTTGAATTTCCATTCCACCTTCAATGGTGAACCAATATTGACCATGTGTTTGTGCCAGAATGTAGCTGTACCACTTAGTGTGTTTAATTAGATAGCCTTTTGTGCTCATATACCAGGTATGATGTTAAGGTCTTAAATTTGGAAATGTCTATGCTTGAACTGATCAAATTCCAGAACACTGACCGAAGCTAGACTGGATCTGTCTAAAGCAGGAGTGCCCACTCTTTTCTTGCCTGAGATCTACTTTTTCCAGTGGACAGGTCATCACGAGCTATGAGGAATTATCTTTTTTTTTTAAAGCTATTAAAACTATTATTTTAATGATTTGCATGATTTGCACTGAATGCTGTCAGCCAGGTGTGAGTAGTCAGGCCAGTAGGTGCTGATGCTAATTGTTTCGGAACATTGAACCAATTTAAATAGTAGTCAAAAAAGTGAAAGTGTTTATTATTGTCGTGTATTAGTAATTGTTTAATAAAATTGGTAATGGAAGCGAGACTGCGTTATTGTGAATAAATCACATGAAATAGGTGTAACTGTACTTTGCTTTGTGTCAGGCCCTACAACAATTTTAGCCAAATTATTTTAGTTTAATGTTTTTATTATCAATATCTGATTCAATGAAGGTGTTTAACACACTAAAGTTCAATGGAAAAAAATTAATAAAATCTGACTGCATCTTATTTTCCTTGGTCTACTAAAAATAACGTCCCCCCCTATGCTTAGCCAATTTAGGGGGGCTGAATTGAACAAAAAGTCATTCAACCCAGTGTTAACCTAAATGAATTGAGCAAGTGGGCTGACAACAAAATGCCTGGTTTTCGATCAAATTCTTCTACACCAAATTAAACCATTTATTTTGCTACTCTTGCCACAAATTTAAATTCAAATACATATTCAAGAGTCCATTTAAAAGTAATAAAGTGATCTGTTTGCTCACTGTACTTACACACAGTGCAACTAGTCCTTTACATTTAACCTTTTCGTGCAGAGAAACACACACACACACTGAGCACAAATGCCCGCAGTGGTGGAATTTGGGGAGCAATTGGGATTAGGCGCGTTTGTGAGACACAAGGCTGGCCTTTTAACAAATCTACAAAAAGCAAAGCTGTTAATAGATAAAGTAATTTAGTTAACAAAAGACTTTAGTGTTTGTCCATCAGAACAGTGTGTGATGTCAACAAAATTTGACCAAAAGTCTATTTGATCCTCAGTAGAGATTAACGAGTTCTTGGGTCATTGCTGTAGCATTCTGACAGTGTAGTGGATGTGAAGTTGCAGATTAATCTTCTATGCATTGAGTGCTATAAATGCGTTTGGGCTGTATTTGTGTGCATTCATGTAGGTCTTTAGTGATTGAAATGACCAGGTTTTGGGGAGGAAATGCTTCTTGCTGATTGTATGTAGGGATTAGTAAGTGGGCTTGTTATTGTGGGCTTTGCATGAAAAAAAATGTGCTGTTGCATACATAAGTAATAATTCAGCACTGAACAGCTTTGAGACAGACCTTCAGGAGGGACGTGTTAAAATCTAAATTTACCTTCTCCGCAGCTTCAGTAAATAAGCGAACACTGAGGCTGTAAACCTGATTGATGGATCATCAGGAGCGAGGTATGGCATATGTGTCAGGAGGGAGAGAGAGAGAGAGAAAGAGATTGCTGACAGTTGGCAGAAATTGTTTTGTAGTGTGCCCTATTGACCCACGATTGCCCTGAGCATAAATGCTGTTTCTCTTTTTATTAACACACTTTTGTTATGTGTATGTGTTAATACCCTCGAACGTATATTGTGCACAGAATATGAAGTACGAGTGTTTAGTGTATAATGCTAGTGTCTGTGTGGTGTCAGCTCACGCAGCTGTTGCTTAGTAGATGTGCAACCAGTGTGGATTTGCAATGGAGAGAGAAAGAGAGAGAGAGAGAGAGAGAGAGAGAGAGAGAGTGTGTGAGAGAACAAGTAAGTGAGTGTGACTGCAGTGAACCAGCATTCTGCTCATTCACATTCAGAGCCTGTCCTCTGATTGTGAGGGGAACACAGAGAGAAAGAGAGAGAAAGAGAGGGGGGGAGGGAGAGAGAGGTGGTCTGTGCATAGTAAGAATCTGTTATTGTAGCTGATGCATCTCTAATCTAGCAGGACTTAAGCTGGATGCAGCTGGAGAGCAGTATGAGAGTGAGAACGGGAGGAACCGATAGAGGGAGAGGGAGGGCGTGACCGGGTAGGGATAACTGAAAGTGAGAACGCCGATGGTTAGAGAGGGAGGCAGAGAGATTGTGAGAAGAAGAGAGAGGAGAGGAGCAAGCTGCAGTAGCTGCTGGGATCTTGGTGAGTTGAGATTTGGCCACCGAAGCTAATTGTATTATTACTCATAACATTACAGGGGCTTATTGAAAGTGTGCTGTATGAAAATAAATGTGATTATAGATGTACAAAGGGAAGTAATTTAGTAATATCATGTAAAAAAAATTATAATTGACTGTCTGGGTGAGACCACCTCTGTTACCTGTAGTGTGTGTTGTGTGTGAAATGTTAATTCACAAAGGAGTGATCTTGTTTCTTCACGTCCTCATCCAACCTCTGTGCTTGTGTGTGGGTGTGTTTCATAGATTTGCCAGCTAAGTCTGGCCCCTCCCCTGCTGCTCAGGAACTGATGACACGGTTGGGCTTCCTACTGGGAGACGCCATTCCCACCTCGCCACACGCTACTATGGAAGATAGAAACCAGGTACACACGACAATATTTACAGGCCACCAATTATTTTTGAAGAACATGTCATGTCTATACCTGTGATACAATACAGTTGAAAAAGAAGTTGGCAGAACTTACCTGTTCTTTTTTTGAAAGCAACAATTGGCACCATTACATTAACTCCAGATATAACTAAATAAACATATTTTGTGATGATATATTAACCTGTGATGAATTTGATCAAATGTAATGTCAGCAACTGTTTCTGTTGTGCAGCTAAATTATATTTCTGACTGAGTACGCCTTTTGCCTTCTGATTAGTTACTTGTTTTCATATGCTGCCCAGCCGTTCAAGGAGGATTAGTCCCCCACTGAGCCTTGGTCCTCCCAAGGTTTCCTCCTAAAAAATAACATATAACATGGAGTTTTTTCTTGCCACTGTTGCTTCGGCTTGCTATTTGGGGGTTCAGGCTTTGAACTCTGTAAAGCTGCTTTGTGACAATGCACTGCTGTAAAAAGCGCTATATAAATAAATAACTTGAACTTCTGGATTAGGATTGGCTGGAAAGTACAAAAGCCCATTTGATAGTCAATCCCAGACATTATACACCCCAAATGAGGGTTTATCTTTAGTTAGGTGATGAGTAGAAATGACAGAAAGGCCATTTTACATGCTTTTTTCCTAAAATTGTTGCAGAATGGTCCTTTAATTAATACTTATGTATAAAAGGGAGTGTTAGCTCAGTGGTTAGGGTGTTGAACTATCAATCACATGGTTGGGGGTTCAAATCCCAGGTCCACTGAAGTTACCATTGTGGGTCCTTGAGCAAGACCCTTAACCCTCATTGCTCCTGTTTCAACCCTGTGTTTTGACCCCAACCAAGTTGAGATACTTGTAAGTAGCTTTGGATAAAAGCATCTAGTAAATGTATAATAATGAGTAAAAGTAACTCATCTAAAGTTGTGTTTGTACTTTTGATTTTTTTTTAACTGGGAAGGAATAGCTTTATGGTTATTCGGGGGTTACATGGTAAACTGTAATATCACCTACAACAAGAATGAACTGCAAACTGAACTAGTGACTGTTATGATTACTGAATTTGGGGTCATTTTTTATTATATTTTTTAATGTGCTGAGGATAAGTTGATATTTTTGGCTACAGGTTTAAAGAACTTTTTACCCATTATTTACTGAGATGGACTCAAGTGACTTAATATTTTATAGCATAGTATCTTGTTTCTGTAACAGGACCTCTGTGGCTAGAGCTTTTTTTTTGCTTAAGCCACAAAGATTGCGGAAGTGTACCGCCGCACTTTCCTGAGATCTCGATTTAGACACATCCGAAATTCATTTTACCTGTAGCTTTCGAGGCTGAGCTTTTAAAAGCTCAGTGTCTGAGTCAGTGTATAAATTTAATACTGTATGTCGCGTTTTTCTCAATAAGCTTATTCGCATTGAACACAGATGTCTCGCACACATTTATTAGTGAGCAGTTAATGTTTTCATATCCTGTGCTGACTGTGACTTATTTGGCGCCTTATATTCCCAACTCTGGACTGAACGTAGTACCAACACTCTGTCTGCAGGTTGAATAGAGCAGGTGGAGTGCAGTAACACTCTAACCCTCTGCTAGCGCTATGCAAATGATAAGCGCAATACATGACGCCCACTTCCCTACTAGCCTGAGCAGTGCAGCTCTTTAATGATGACCCTTAGGTGGTGCTCCTTTCAAATGGCTGGGCATCCAACATCCTGGCACAGACAATGCAGCAGCGTCAGAGACAAATTTGTTTTTAATATGCCTTAGGGCTGCTTTTTTTTTCATTTATTTTGCGAAGGGTGCTCATGCTGTTGAGGTAAATGTCTAGCGCCACCTGAGGTATGATTTGAGTTGTAGAGGTAACATATGTTGGTATGTAGAATGTGCACATGCCCTGAATTATTTCATATAGCTTTTGTTATGTATATTGTATCAGCTTTTCAACATATGTAAAAATTACAATAGAAAGCATGAGGTTTTAGCTTTAACACAATAGTGATGAACTGCCCAACAAAATTCTTGTCCAAGATAAATGTATGAAACCTAGAGCCTGTCATTAATATACATTTTTGAAAATTCTTCAATTATTGGTCAATGTGGTATGACTTTAAACAGATATTGCTTTGCATAGTTTTAATATACCGCTGGTTTGAAAGTGTTTCCATCTATGCAGTGCTGATTTAAACATTGTTTCATTAAATAACTCCCACTCAGGTATTGTGGATGTACAACTGGTCTTCGTCAATATGAAACATGTTGGAAGTAGTTGAGAATGTTGCAGAGCAGGTGCATCACTCCATGACTGAGTGAAGGGCATTTGGCTGTTGGGGAGGGATGAGGATGCACAAGATTGTGTTTGTGTACACACTATGTGAGCACACGAAGTGGGTGTGGTGGGGGTGGTGGTGGCGGGGTATTTGAGAGTCCTTCATCAGTGGACTGCTGGCAGGCGGTTGTTCTCCGGAGACCAAGGCTCCAGTACACTGATTACGCACATGCACTCGCGCGTGCGCAAGCACACACACACACACACACACACACACACACACAGAACTCATCACTCTGACCTATATAGAGTATAAGAGCAGGGAGATAACAGAGGACAGAACTGGATCTAGGGCTAGATCCTCTCCAAATAAAAACCAGGGTAACATTTCTTATTAAGCATCTACTTAATATAATCAGGTCAAATCATTTATAACCTAAAAAAATAAAACATTAACCCCTGAAAAAAAAGATTAATTTCAATGGAGTATGGTTTTGCTACTGTGTATTGAACGCATTGAACTAGTATTGAACACAGTTTTTCTTCTTGTAATATACATATTTGGAACATAAGTACAGGATAAATGAACAATTCTATATATAATTTGTTTACTTGCATTGTGGAGGCAAAAAAAGACAATTTAACAAACTTAATAAAGGTAGTTTGTACCTTTGTGTGTTATAACGTGTATTATAAAGTGGGTAGTTCCAGTCCTTAAATCTGATTGATACGCTTAATGCCTGATTGAAAGCTGTGGGTGGCACTCGCTCATTATTGTCTTTCAACTCTTCTATTATACTTCACAAAAGGAAGAAGAATATTAAACACTCAAAATAAGGAATCGTTATTCATTTAACATTTAAATTTTGATTCCAGACTAATACGGAATGCGATTTCCATAAAAATATTTCTGCTTTTCCAAACACCAACAGTGTTCACAAAAACCTGCGTCTTTTAAACATAACAGGTACATGATACTTTAAATCTGATTGGTTAAGCGGTTTGTCCAGCAGTGGCATTTGACAATAATACACACTTCTCACCGCTTCATATTTGTATCAATTTTAATAAAATGCATTCTATAATTTGGTATTTGATTGTTTGAGATTGTTAAAGACATTGGAAACCACATACTGTAGTACCTGAGTGGGTGTCATTTACTGAAACAGTGTTCAAACCTGTTACTCAGGCATTCATAAAAACCAGACTGTATTACATTGTGAAAGAACTGATTATGAACAATTTTGCTGTCAATAAACGCATTGATGAATTAATCCTTGGTTTTAATTACAGTGTGTTTGTAACATTTTATAAAAGCAATAAGGCACTAGAGGTTGTGAATTATTGTGAATAAATCACAGAAGAGATGTGTAAATATACTGTGTTTCATGTTGTGCCTAACAACACCTCTTTCCTTTATTCACACACCTTGTACCTTATTGCTATTCCACTAAATATTGCTTTGCAGGGGGGCTAGATAATCAGGAAATAAATTTGAAATTCAAGGATGATTTTATATACTTTTGCATTATGTGTCATCTTTTTAAATTAGAATTATTGCCACCATTTTAACCATTGTTTTCATTGTTTCATTTTTTATTGTTGTCTGTCTTTTATGTAGTGTACGGTGAATAGTCAGGGTGCAAGTCCGTGTTCCACCCTGACCAGCAGCACCGCCTCCCCAAGTGCAGAAAGCCCATGTTCCAGTCTAGCTTTCAGCTCTGGCTCAGTGGAAAGACCACCTATGTGTGTTTCTGGATCCTGCAGCACCACAATGACCACCGCAACCACTTCCATTACCACCCCTAGCTCCACACTAGAAAGCAAGGACAGTGGTATAATAGGTATGACACACACACACAAACACACCATTACAGTAGTTACTGATAAAGACGTCCACACAATGATCATTCTCTGTGTTTATAACCATTATATATCATTTTGTGAACAGCAATACAAAGCATGTGTGGTGGATAAAAACTATTAAATTGAGTTGATCTTAATTGATTGGCTATTGAAGGCAGATATGAGGAACTGGGATGACATTTTCTCTAACCTTCTGTTTGTGAAAAGTTACTCTGCTTAAATCCTATATTTACATTTGCATTACATTAAGTCAATTAGCAGACCTTTATCAGATCTTTATCTAAAGAGAACAACTCACAAACCAGCTGGTATTATCAATAATGATCATATTCGGAAGACATTTGTTAAGTTGTTTTTATAAAAGGCTGAATGTCTCAGCATTATAAACAGAGTTACTGTTTTAATAAATGGCATATGATTTTCTTGTTCATTTATTTAAGACTTTATAGACTTAATGTAAAAAATATTGCGTATTGGATCGTATTTGAATTGAATAAAATCCCATTGTGGGGAATTTTTAAGTATCGGAAATAGTAAATCGTTGAGTTAAACAATCGATATCGGATTGAATCGTCATGAAGGCTCCAATTTACACCCCTAATGTGGTTGAAGCGATTTTTACAAACATTATTTTGGTGTTTGGACAGTGAACATTTTACAGACCAAGAAAACAACAATATTATCATTAATATTTATTAATTATTAATATTTATTAATTTATTAACAAGATTATCATTAGTTCTAAATGTAATTCTTAGTGAACACTAAATGTTTTTTACTCGCCTTGTCCTGGGTGTTGGGTCCTGGGTCCTGTCCTGCCCAGTGCCTGACACATCCCTCAGATGGGCATGGGGAGCCCCCGTGACCCTAGTAAAGGATTACAATCTCTGATTACAATCTCTATTGTATTTTATTCCAAAGGCATTGATGTCAGGACCTGGAAGCCTCCTTGGAAGATCCTCTTGCACCAAACTCTTTCATCCATTTTTTTCACTGCCCTATCCAAACTGCAACTAAACTGAAATTATATAGTTGTGCCAACTGCATTGCTATGTGCGTGATTTTTAATTTTACATCTTTTTAAAACCTTAAAACATATGGATCATATGGATTCAAATTACAATTTGTTGTTTGTTTAATAAAAACAAAAAACAACAAAAAAACACATGAGTTAAAGATTATAAACCATGTGTATAGGCTATAGGAATCTTGCACATGATGAATTTGCATTATGAAGATTATACCTTGTCACTATGTAGTGCATGGACCGTACTGCTATACTGTGTTGTCATCTCTTGTAGCAATGTTGAGAATTAAGTTTGGTGTCCAGTTACTGTCACTTAGTAGGGACCAACTACATCAGAAACACTTAAAATAGAACAGAATGGATTAAGATCTTGTGCAGCAGTTCATGGATCACTTTTCATAAACAAGAGAGTAAAAGACTTGACACTCTTGATGTCAAAATTAAAACTTTGTTCTAGTAACAGTAATGTCCCTAAGCCTGGAATGTGCTCCGGTAAAACTGGGTCGGCCTTTTCTTTATTTCAGGTCTGCCTGAGCTTTCTTGAATTAGGACACTACTGTTTGTTCAAAATCTTAAAATAGTGTTTTTTATTTGGCTGCAGTAAGGACAAAAAGACTCTACTGTACAAAGCAAACACTCACCAGCATTTCATTTCATACCATATATGCTGATGTTCATGTCTTTGGAGCAGGTTACAAATAGTCCTTACTCATTTGTCTTTCTTGCCAGTTATTGTTCTTATTATTTACCCCCCCTTGCATTCTTTTTTAGCCACAATAACAAGCTCCAGTGAGAATGAGGAGCGATGTGGATCTAGCCTGGAGTGGGGAAAAGAACGTGATAGTAGTGCAGCAGTTAGGGACACTGGACATCGTGATCCAACATCAACAGTTAATGTCGGGCAATCAGCAGTGTCCAAGGACTCCCAGCTGAAATCCAACACGGCTGTGGGACCACCACCTGTCACGTCTCCTTCAGATGGACTTGTACCGTACCAGAGCAATTCACTGATTATGCCAAGACCAAACTCAGTCGCAGGTAAATCAGCGGTGGCTTCTTCTTTTTTTAAATCTATATTTCTTTATTTTGAGATTTATTGGTCCTGCCATGGGAAATTCCCAAAGTCATAGCACAAAGAGACAGTCAGAGAAAAAGGATGAAAGGTTCTTCTATTTATGTTTCTCTTCATTTTTTTTCATTTTTTTTCTTCTTTTCTTTTTTCTTTATATTTTATTTCTCTTTATAAATGTGGAGCACTGTCTGCTGTTTCCTTCCTCACTGAACCTCACCTCTACTGGACTCTAGTGGTATTACAGTTGACGTGTTTAAATCAGCTGTTTGTTAATTGTTTAAGTAGTTCCTTTTACTGGCAAATCTCTTCAATATGGTTCAGCTATGTTTTTATCAATTATGTGACTACACTTTGCATGTTTAAATGTTTCTCCTTTTGTGTGTTCAGTGCTGGAACATTGTTGATATCATGTTCATGTTGTGTGGCAGCTGTATCTGATTTCAGCCGGTGTCTTCTGCATTAAAAACTACATTTGAACCACCTTCAACTTTTTTTCAGCTTTTAAACTGAGGCATCGTCAGGATATCATGCCTCTGCCATGCACAACAACGCTTTACCATCTTTTTTTTAAACTCATCCAAGAATACCGCACTGTGCAACACCCAAACTCTAGTGCACCTACACACATCCAAGGATGGGTCAGAAAAAGGAAGACCATACTTGCGTGAAAGCCACCTTTGACAAAGCACTCCACTAATGCCCCACCACCACATACTCCTGACAATAATAAAGCGCATCTGCTTGCACAACTTGCATGTCAATGGCAAACAACATCCTGCAGAAATTTCTGAGCTAAAGCAGGCCTGCTGCCCTGCCTATCAAACATGTCATAGTGAACAATGTGCAGCTGAAACTCCCAAGCAAATGATGGTCGCAAATTTTTCTCTATTCTGTATCTGATTTTTTTTTTTTTTTAGCAGACACTTTTATCCAAAGCAACTTACAAATGGTTAACCTCCTAAGACCCGAACTTTTGGCATAACATGCGTTTTTGTCCACGCATGTGGACGCCAGGTCCTAGGAGGTTAAGGGTCTTGCTCAAGGACCCACATTGGTAACTTCAGTGGAACTGCGATTTGAACCCCCAACCTTGTGATTGATAGTCCAACACCCTACCCACTGAGTTTCATCTGCATATCGTTCACTGTGATGTGTTTGAACGTGTTGGGTGAGTGAGTTGACCTTATCGTTGGGAGTGTGTGGTGGTGGGTCATTAGTGTAGTGCTTCGCCACAAAAGGTGGCACAGCGTAGTGCTTGGAAATGAGTACACATAGTGGTGTGAGGCAGCAGAGGGAGGGAGCCGGCGGCGCAGGGCTGGAGTGCACCAGCACGAAAATAGTGTTGGAGTTGGATGCAGATATTACATTATGTGTGTATTATAGTAAACGGACACACTTCTCTTTTATTTTATTTTATTATTATAAATGATCATATAGAAACATTAACTACTTTAAATTCTAATACAGGCCTCACATGAGAAACAAATACAGTTGTTTTTTTTTTAATTATTATTGCCATTAATATCTTCACTTAACGAAACATTTTTTTTGTGTTTATATATAATATATGTATATATACATGACATACAACTAAAAGAACGGTCACAATGAAACATAATCATGCATCATGGCACTGTGACATGATAATGACCCCAAACACACCCTGCGGGATGACCTGTGCCTTGCAGCTGAAGCTGAAGGTAAAGGTGATGTCAGGTGTGTCCCCAGACTAAAACCCATTTGAGTACTTAAGATCTGGGCCACCTCAAGCAGAAAGTGAAGGGGCACAAGGTGTCCAAAATACACCAGCTTTGTGATGTCATCATGGACGAGTTAAAAAGGCTTTTGGCAGCAACTTGTGCAACTGGGATAAATTCCATCCCCAAAAGGGAAAGGTTAAGGCAGTGCAGGAAAATAATGGGAGTCATACAAAATATTGTCAGAATGGGGACAATTTGGACTTGTGAGGCGTACTCACCTTTGTTTCCAGCTATTTGGACATTAATGGCAATGTGGTGTTATTTTTAGTAGACAGTTACTCTATACTGCTATACAACCAAACTGGAACAAAATAATATACTATAATAGTATATCAGGGTTCAGCAATTAAGTTTGGTTGCTGGCCAGAAATTTTCTGTGTGATAATGAAAATGCAAAATGATAGGCACTCTTGAAATGACAAAGCAGACGCACAGGGCACAAGACATTCAAGAGGACTGACCATTTGGGGC
>JAOUQT010298146.1:0-27942 GCA_025769995.1 Xyliphius kryptos | reverse complement strand
GGTGTGGGTGTGTGTGTGTGTGTGTGTGTGTGTGTGTGTGTGTGTGTGTGTGTGTGTGTGCCCCACAATGGATTGGCGCCCTGTCCATGGTGTTCCTGTCTGGCTCCGTATAGCAAAAAATAAATAGGTGAAAGTTAATGAGACATGTGGAAAGCATGTTTGAACAACAAATCAAAAAAGTCCAACAGCTAAAATAAAAAAAGCCTTATCCATAGACAATAAACAAGCGATTTCAAGATCAACAAAGTCACAGTTCCATCTCATGTCTCATTCATGTGTCTCAAAATACTCCAAAATCCATCAACAGTTCAGAAAGATGCTGCAGGCGCTATTCATGTATTAAGTATTTCCCAAATGAAACCCTGAAAATTTATTATATAAACAAAAGGGCCTAAAATATGTTACATCCATCTTTTCTTAATCGCCACCTATTAAATAAGTGCTCGCTCTTCTTTACCTCCCCTCCTCTTTTGATTGAAACTTGTCTGATGGCGCTGGCACGTCGTTGTCCTTGTCATTAGGAGGGCCGTGATTGCTGACTATGGATACTTGCCATCCCAGAAATGGTGAACCAACTATAAGCAAGCTCATCAAACTGTATTGGCAGGTGAGGACAGATGGGCCTCTAGGCACACGCTGAGGCCCAGGACCTAATCACACGCCCAGTGAATGATTATCGCTTAAAGGACTGGCTACTGACGTTGCAAAGTAAAGCTAGGAGTAAAGCTGAATACCAACTTTCTTATCCTTGCAGTGTCACGTCCCCCGTGAGAACATGCAAAATGTATTAGTCACAGGATGAAGGGTGGAGAGACTAACTTTTATAACTACTTTAGAACTGCGGCTGATGTTTATTACAACATTGGCTGCAGCAGGAGTCAGTGCACCAAGAACCACCACACACAGACGTACGTAAGACATGGCCTTCAGTTGTCGTATTCCTTGCGTCAAGCCACTCTTGAACAAGAAACAGCCTCAGAAGCGTCCTGTCTCAGAAGCGTCCTGTCTCTTGACTGCTGTTGAGTGCCCCAAAGTTATGTTCTCTGATTAAAATAAGTGTACGTTGCATTTTTTTTTTGGCAATCACAGAGTCTGGATTAAAAGAGGAGAGGCACAGGATCCACATTGTTTGAGGTCCAGTGTAAAGTTTTCACAGTTTGGGGTGCCATGTCATCTGCTGGTGTTGGTCCATGGTGTTTTCTGAGGTCCAAGGTCAACGCAGCCGTCTAGCGGGAAGTTTTAGAGCACTTCCTGATGCGGACCAACTTCATGCAGATGCATTTTCCAACCGGACTTTGCACCTGCACACAGTGCCAAAAGTGCCCTGTCTTAATTGGCCAGCAGTCACCTGACGTGAATACTATAGAAAATCTATGAGGTGTTGTGAAGAGGAAAACGCGATGGCTGAAGGCCACCATCAGAGCAAACTGGGCTCTAATAAACCCCTGACCAGTGCCACAGACTGACTCCATGACATGCCGCATAGCTGCAGTAATCCAAAAGGAGCCCTAACTAACTACTGCGTGCTGTACAGGCTTCTATTTTTCAATTGGTCTACATTTCTAAAAAAAATTCTTTTTTGCACTGGTCTTAAGTAATGTTCTGTTTTTTTCTTCTAAAACACTGAATTTGGGATTTTGAGCACATGTGCCCGGAGCAATTAGAGTTGGGTGTAATGCCCGAGGGCACTTCAGCTATAGTATTTGGTGGGAGCAGGAATCAAACCGGCAACCCTCAGGTCACAAGGCTGGTTCCTTAATCACAAGCCTACAACAATGTGTGTTATATGTGTGTTACAAAGTGGCTGCTAAGTATAGATAATATTCACATTGTCCTGTTGCGCTGCACATTTTAAAAATCACTTAACACCTAAGTTCTCATTTCATTATCTTCCACTTAATTCTATATTAAAGGTTGGGGGGGGGGGGGTTACTCTATATGAAGCGATTTAGACCAGCCAAATTGACCTTGATTCCATGTTTTTGGACTATAGGACAGAACCCTCATAGACATGTGGAGAACATGGAAACACTTATAAACTCCAAATGAATCCTTTTCATATAAAACACTGTGCACTGCATCTTATTAACCCCTGTGCTACAGTTACCCCCAGCCCCCCCTCAATACAATGCACCTGATTCAACACGTCAACTTGCTATCAGGCCTTTCAAATCAAGCCCAGTCCTAGAGGGAGAACACAAACAATGTGCAGAGAGGATGAGGTTCCCACCACTGTGCATAATCACAGCACTTGCACTGAATATTTCCGAGCAGCTCGTTCGACGCTAATATACATGCAAATAAGAATTTACCTCCTTAAAGTTGGCCTCTCTTATTGCTCAGCTCCTGGGGTTTTTCCAAAAAGACTGTGGGGGTTTCTCCTGCTACTAAAAGTAAGGCACGTCTGAACCAGAATGCCAGTTTGCATTTGCTTTATGTGAAATAGGCCTGGATTATAGTTCCTGTAAATTATTTTCCATCACACATGGGTCCGGTGTCATTTGCGTGTTTGTCCTGGGGAGCAGAATGTCTCATGTCCACAGCACCTTGATGTCCTTCAAAGCTGAAACGCCACATTAGCCACAACTTTTAACACTTAAATGGCTAAATCTAAATCTTATTTTCCTTGAATTATGTTTTGACACCATATCATTCCTTTTGGACAATAGTGTAAGGAAAGGAATTTAACAAACCAGCACTGGAAAACTTGCAGTCCAAGTCAGTCATCCCCAGGGTTTTATAGCTCCGTCATTAAATGTATTCCACCAGTGACATCACGCAATAACTTCCTGGAATTTCCGAAGCGACTTTGGGCTTTCTGTTAATTTACCTAAACTTGTACATTTTTAAAGTAAACTAAGTATGTTTTTAAACTTTTATATTTCATGTTGACATTTTAGACGCTTAAATAATGTGAAATCTTAAGGGTGGTCCAGTAGGTGATGCTTAGCCTTCAAAGCCCTAACTAGACAAAGACAAACTAGATAAAAGTTATAAAGAGATCCACTTTGCCAACTGGGAAACCACATTTAACTCATCCGTGCAGTGAAACACACACGTACACACAGAGTTAAGTGAGCACACGTTCCTGGAGTGGTGAGCAGCAATGTATACAGCTGGGCGAGCAATTGGGGTTTGGTGCTTTGTTCAAGTGCAATTTACCGGTGATGACCAGAAATCAAACAATGGAACCTTCAGGTTGCAAGGCTGGTTCTGTAACCAAAAGCCTATGACTGCATCATTGCAACAAAGTTCACTTATCCAACCTCAGTGTCTCACCTCACAAATGTTTTTAGACAATCACTGCAAAATAGTGCAAAAAGACCTTTCATTAAAATGGAAGCTGCAGTGTATTAACCACAGAAAGCTGACCGACTGATTAAGAAGCCACAAAAGCTCGTGTAGGTGTAATGTGTATGTGTCCCAATACTTTTGTTTGTGTAAGGAGTGTATTTTACTTTCTGGAGGGAAAAAAAGTGGCCAAAGTCTATACATCCTAAGGAGTTGAAAGCGAGCTGTGGTTATGCAACTAGTGAGTTTATGGCTTTTGTGTTCCACCTGAGAATTTCCCGTTGCAGAAATGCAGCGTTAATGTAAATGATCTTGGCATCAAGTGCAGAATGCTGCGAGCTTTTCTTAAAGAAAGAATAGCTGTCATTGCAGTGCTGTAATAGAGCTCATTACCACATGGTGAGGACGTAATGGGAAGTGTTCCCAGTCTGATCTCATGGCCTATTGTAACTCATCTGAAACGAGGAGGGAACGATTATAGAATAGATTTTTATCCAGAATAACTTTAGCTCTGACGTCGCCACAGCGCAGACCACGCAATAGGATAGGTGTTTAGTACAGTATGGCAGAATCACTGGTGTAATATCATCCTGCAACAGTTACGGTATGTTCTACATGTTGTTTTTTGAGGAGTATTAATTTATCAGACTTTACAGAGTTGTAATCTTGAACCCCCAAAAGAACAAGACAAGGTTCCAGTGAAGGGGGACAGAGCGGTTTATTTATAAATAAAATCTTATGTTATTTTGTTTGTGTTTGTGAAACAATAGTTGCCACAGCTACTATAATCCCAAAAACACTTATTGCCATAACCAATAGAATCCCTAAAAAAAAGCACAAGTTCATTGTGTATATACTCCATTTTTGTGAAACTCTTCCAAGATAAACAGAGCTTGTTAAATCAATAATGGATAAATTGATCTGGTTCATTAATAAAAGTCTTGTGAATGATCCTCGTGATCTTTGATGAAATTGTCCAGAGGTCATTGCTGTAGCATCCTGGCAGAAATGCAGGCTGGGTAGTCAATCTGTATGTTTGATTGACAGGTTTACCTTGCACCCTCAGCAAATTGCCACTTCCTCCCATGAGAGCAGATGGTTGCACACGACTCGTGAGTGACCTACGCAGCATTCGCGCCGGCTGTTCAATGGAACGATTATCGATTCTGTATCTTATCTTCTAGAAGACTCGCTCCATCTCAAGTAGTTTCTTGTTTGTTTTCTTGTTCCAAAGAAATGAAATGAAATCACCACACTGATCAGAGATTTCACTCATGATACTTGATTGGTTATGCCCGACATGTCTGACAAGTGGACCAGAGAGCGGCAAGCTTACAGGTAAAGAGTGAGAGATATTTCCTTCTGGCAAGTCATACATAATAACTCCTGCTGCAGTCATGATGAAACGTGGGAAGTTTCCTGTTCATCATCTGGAGAAAACGAATCCAGCCTTCTTTATATTCATTGATTGAGCCGTTGCTCAGACAATGCTCATTCAAGATGAAAAATGACGGGGCGGTGCAGATTTTTGGCAGTCAAACATATTCATGGATGAATGATGCAAATCCCACAGGTAGACAAGCGGAATTGGATAAAAAGATCTGGAAGCTGCACTTGTTCTTCAGCACTAGTTATTCCAAAATGGATCGATCTGAGGAAATGTTACAGAATGGAGCAGCATCCGTTTCAAAGACCCCGAAAGAACCGGTAGCGCTTATATGGGAGAGATGTATAGAAAATATGTTATTAACATAGTTGTAGCTTAAAGGGATTACAGTTTTTAAAATACTCAGTGTGAGTTCTACTGTTTCAGAAGATCAGTAAACTACACAGCCTCCACTCGTACCAGCACAGCTCACAATGACATTGTTCTAATGTCACGGCCTTTATGACTACAGAGGAATCGATTTTAGATTTTGATGGTACAATTATTAAAGAAACAATCAATTATTGCAAAATTATTGTAAAATTTGCCAAAAAAAAGTGATCGATTTTTTTTAAACGAAAGACGACAACAAAGGATTTTTTATGAATATTACAACCATTTTTAAACCAAGTCAGTCATTCATTATTTTCCACTTAATTCTATACTAGTTTTTTTTTCAGGCGTTCTGACGAAACCTGTGAGGAGAACATTGACACTACACTCAGATTGGCATTTGAACCTGAAAGGCTAATCACTACATTACCGTGCAGAATATGTAAATCTTTGGTAAAAATCAAAGTAAAAAAAATTATAATAATAAAAATAATAATAATTTGTGTTGCTCAAAGTGTAAACAGAAGTGTACAATGAGTGGAACTTGAATTTTGTTCTGTGCGAGTTTTGCCACTCAGTTCCCAGTGCCAGCATAACGTATTTTTCTTAAGAATGTCATGACTATGTTAAGGCTCCCCCTGCTATACAGGGTCCCGAGCTTCAGAGACCAACAAAGTACATAGAGAAACATTCATGCAGTCTGGTAAGCCACTTACAGTATATTTGCTAATTACTGTAATAGTGATAAAAACAGTGTAGCTCAGTGGATTGATTCGGACCTTTTCTCTGTTTTAGAACCATATTCCCAAAGCCTAATGTAGATGTTGCCCCAGCAACAGGTTTTGATCATGAGCAGTTGGTGGCACAAAGGCAGTAATTAAGGTTACACTTTTGCCGCCACGCCGTTTCCACTCTAAATTAGTTCTCATGACTCTTATCTACTTCATCATTGAAAAATGTATAAACCACAATAAGTCAATTATTATTACATTATAAATTAAAGACTCAAATAAGAAGTGCTGTTTCAAATGCTCACTGATTTAAGTGGGATTTACTGTCATGTACAAGAAGACAAGTGTTACTCAAGATCCATTGTGCAGCAGAGGAGTCTACAAAGTAGTATTGAGAATAAAGATTGATATTGGTATGTAGACATATACTGATGTCTTGTCAATGTCACTGTATATCTAGGACTGTATATTACAGCAGAAAGAAAATGTATTTTCTCTCTCACTCTTTCTCCATAGGTGAAAAGAGAGAAGGAGCTGCAACTGGTCGCTCTGCCAACTTGTATTAAGGAAAAAAAACATGGAATATAGTAAAATGAATACATAAATAATTATTTAAATAATAGTATGGCATGATGAGTAGCAGTGATACCCTTGACAACAAAAATGCCCTTGACAACAACAGAAGACATTTAAAGTGGATGATTACAGAAGTCCAAAACATTCTCAAGGAGCGAGGTGTATCACTGCAAAATCTACAGGAGCAACAACCAAGGTACCCGTTTATAAATAAATAATATTTTATAACTACATCATTTTAAATAGTGTTCACCATGATTGAAAAATGAATACAACCTGCAGAAAGATGCGAAAGGATGGAGTGCCATGAGGCGGCAGGATGGTCTTGAATATACAAATGAAAACATGAGGCCTGTGGATCACGGAGTCAGAACCCAACATTTGATTGCTGAATTCAAATATTTGTTATGGTCTTATTGACAGAGGTGTGTGTGTGCAGGGGGAGGATACACCTGGTTTTGAACAGTTTGGGGAAGATCCATTTCTGTTAGCATGACCTGAATTTGTCCTTCATATTTAATCCAACCATGGAGCGACACACAGTGTGGTTAACAAATGTGCCTGAAGCAGTGCCCAGGGAGCAATTGTGGTTAGGTGCCTTGCCCAAGGGAACTTCAGTCACAATACTTGGTGGAAACGATAATCAAACCAAGGACCCCTTAGTTTGCAAGGTTGGGTTTTTTTTTTTTACAGTAAGCCCATGACTACCCCCAAAGTTATGGTTGTGCGAGTTTAGTTTTAAAGAATCCAACACCTTTGAGATGAATTAGAACAGAGATTGTGAGTCCATCACTTTAAAGTAGGCAAAATGGTCTTCATAGAAGCAGTGAAAGATGTTAATGCATCAAAAAGAACACAATGGGTCTTAATACTTTTGTCCATTTTCTTCTAGTTTTTTTTTTTTTTTAATTTCCCAGTGTGACCTTAAATCACAAAACAGAAGGATTAGACAATGAGACATTAAAGAAGCAGCAGTCTGGCGCAACAATACCCAGGATTCTCTTCTGTCACTTTGATTGATGGAGGGGACGACATCCCGCCCAACTTCAAAGTAGGACCAACTAGGCTTTTTAGGCTTCATGAAGATTGGATGAACACTAATGTAAATCATTCCTAATGCACTCTTCATGAAATCCATTTAGCTCTTCAATAAGATTCATCATCCTGACAAAGTTAAGATGACTACAGGCTACAAACATCCCAGAGCTCTTCACTTACATGATCACTGAGGCTCATTATATTTCAGAGCCCTGCATGAGGGGTTCCTCATGTTTAGGATTTTCTCCTTTTCTTGGCAAATGTGGCTCTGAATATGATGAATTCCTAATACTGCAGAACAGCCAACTGTGGGTTTGCTGAGGTGTTTGTTACGGTCAATAATGTCACAGATGGACACACATCTCAGAGTGCTTCACATTCGTATCAATTGTGGGATATATATTATTTTTCCAAAATTTTGGTTTGAATGGTGTTCTGTAATTTGGCCCCTATAGTTTCTGATTGTTGAAGAAACCGGAATCCTGTTACTCAGCAATTATTCAAATAAAACTAGACTAAGTTACGTTGCCAAAAACCAGTTAATTAACAAGTTTGCTTTTAATAAACACATTTTAGCTTCGTAGCTACTCAGAAAGACAACAATCCATCCGAGGTGTTGCATTCAAAAGCAATACCGAGTGAACAATTGAACATAGGAAGGCAACAACCAGTTAGTTCTTCCAAGTACAAGTTTCAAGTTTTAGCCTTGTAGGCACTCAGGGAAAACCCAGATGTGACACTGGCGGGGTCTTGTGTTGGATAGAGATAAAAAAAAATGAAGGCTTTGCCTTTTATTAGTATAGATAATGCATACCCTCTCATACCTCATTTCTCTATTATTATAATATTCTATTATTATTATTCTATATATTGTTTATTGTCATAGCAAGTACTACAGTCTGTGATTGTGCATTCAGTCAGCTCCACTTACTGCATAGATGGATTTTTTTAATTTTAAAATTGAGATTAGAAACAAGGAGGACAACTTTGACACAATTACTTTTTTTAGTATTTAGAAACTTTACTAACTCATAAAAGTCCTTAGCTGTAGTATTTCACTTAACATAACAACTGTAAGGTTTAAAAAATATTCTCTAAAAAGGCTGCCGTGAGCAAGTGAAGCATTTCAATCTCATCCAAATCACGGTTTTGTTACTTTGAAGAAAGCAGCGTTTTTAAAAATGCGTCACTTTTTACACATTAGGATCAAAGGAATCCACCTGTAGCTCGAGGATATTGTCCATGGTGCAGCGCAGAACCCATTTTTTAAAAGCCGTATCAAATATTAAACACGAAGGGCGGCCTGTAGATCCAGCGTGTCTCACAGAACGGTTCCGAAATAAGTCCTTAATAACCGAGGCACAGTAAATTATACAATCCCTTGTGGCTTCGAAGGAAAACATTTTTTAAAAGCACATATTCCTGAACTTTCAGGAAATTTGTAGTTTGACGCATGGGCTGAAAAAGTGGCCAAAACCTCAGGATATAGGCACCAGTCAGTCTGGGGGTGTGGGTTTAAACCCCAGCGCTACCAATGAAGGTGATCATTACTATGTACCACATGGAGTCTTTCCCTCTCTTCACAGGAACTAAAATGGTGACTTCATAATATTACCCTCCTTTATCAAACTTTACAGTTGGTACCATTAGCCTTGCATATAAAATTCTTCTGGGATTTTCCAAACCCAGGTTTATTCATCAGCCCACATGCTAGATGTGTCAACTGCTCCAGGAGCCAGGTACCAAAGGTCATGCATTTTAATGACAAAATCACGGAAAAGAAGTGTTATGTCCAACGACAAGCAGTGTGTTACACCTCTTTCCCGTAATTTATTCACAACTAATGGTATAGCCGTCCTGCGCTACGGTAAAGAACTTGATAACGCAATTGTTTTTGAATAAGTGATATTTTTAATTTGGGGTGAGGTTTGTGGCAAATAAAAATCTGAAATTAATATGTAAAATGAATATTGTGAGAGTTGTGACTATGGTGTCTACGCAGTTGCTTTCTTACATTCATTTATCAGTAGGTTTTCCAAGAACATGAGAAGGAATGACGGAGCCAAGTTTCAGCTTTGAAGGTGCTCGGGAAGTGGGTAAAGTGAGGAGTCAGTGAGGGCTTTGGTGTTAATAGGAAAAGATTATGCACCACCAAAACTGACGAGTTGCAATGATCGCATACATCAGTATTACAGGATCACACTCAAACTGCACTTTATAGCACTTTCTATATTTTACATAGGTTGTATATATATTTTATACAACAGTGTAAATATACTGAACAACACACATTAACACCATTCTTAAGTCCCATTATAAAGCAATAATAAAGCTAAATACAAAACTACGGAAACTCAAAAGAACGCAGAAAGAAATCAGTTTGTAATCTCAGTCCTGACACTCTGGATTTTTCCCATTCCAGCAGCCAGAGATCAGAGGGAGCCTCTATATATCGACTGCAATGACATAAAACTTCTTAATGAACCTGAGATTATGTGAGGCCAGTGAGGCACAGCGGTCCGAGGAGATGGACTGTTACTGGCCTGCTAGGAGGACGAGGTTGTAGAGATCAGTGCGGCCATTGCAGTAGCTGTGAGCATGCTCGGCTAAGAGGAGGAAAAAATCAATGCATTTGTATAATGTATCAAAGGCCCAGACTTCCCATGGGTCTGGAAAGTAATCAGTCATCGGCAGGGGACCGTGGCGGCTTTAGTTTTTTTTCCTCCCCAAAATGCCTGTAACCAGGACTTTACTGCAGTCTCTAGGGAGAGAACATGACATTAGAATTGGGGTTTACCAGCACAAACTGCTTGATCACCGAATATTAAGTACTGTCTACATGATTAATATCATCTTAAGATTCAATTAAGTTCGGATTCCGTGCAGCACTGCAGTCACGGGACTGGGGGGGAAATTTTCGAAAAGCATTTGCACACAGTTGTAAGTTAAAGAGCTTTCTACAATGGCAGAGGTGGCAATACACCTTCAGACTTCAACTTGCTGGCCACTTTATTAGGTACACCTATGAAATTCTACACTTAGTATATAGATGAACGTTGTAGTTACAGACTGTTCATCGACAAATCACAGGCGATTATAAATGAATGATAATGATCACCCCCCTCCCACACACACACACACACAGCATAGCTGGATAGTTCCGCTTGGTCAAGATTCAAAAACATCTGCCAGGTAAAAAAAAAGGGTTGGATTTATTATAGCATTGGTAAATTCTCCAAGAACAGCAATGCCGTAATTAACCTAACATTAGTGATGTCTGCAATTAGGCAGAAACCCTGATGTAGTCAAATAGTAGCGTGCAGATAATTGCAAAGAGGTTCTGATCATCAGCATCGTCCTCTTCTATGCTGCATCATCCCGAAACTCTGGCGCCGAGGGTGCACAAGAAAGAAAAAAAAAAGAAATTCCTATGAAATATTCAGCAGGGGAAAAACAACATCACTCGTAAAGAAGGAGCGAGGGACTCTCTCTCTCTCCATGGGTTATTGAAAATAAAGAGCAGAATGGCACACAGTGAAAGGGGGAGAAGAAAAAGACAAAGAAAAAAAAAAGGTCCTGAGACAGTGGAAGGGAATACGAAGCATGCTGGAGGATATGTAGCCGTAATAAAAATTTTCCATAAAGACGACGGATGACAGAATAACAGCGGGCCAAGTTCACATTTTAACAAAAGGAGCTTAGGGATGCAGGGAACCGGGGGACAGAGATATGCATTCTCGCTAAGAAGTACGTGGCCCCGGCGTGAAAAGGGTAAAATAGAGAGGTTTTTGAAGTGTATTTTAAGAAAAAGGAGGGTAAGATTGAAACAGGGCTTTTGTGTTTTTACTGGTGTAGAAAGTAAAAGCAGGTCTGATTGCACTGTAGCACCTGATGTAATGACTCCAAGTGGCACCGCAGTGCGCCAGAGTGCTGTCGGTCCCCTCGCTGAGCGCAGGGGCGAGGAGGTTCTCTAAAAGTGTGTGTCTGATTATCATGCGCGCTGCTTCTGTTTGGAGAAAGGTCAATATTAGCCACATTAAATTTTCACGGCTTTCGAATAAGGGATGCCAGGTGCAACAGGTGTAAACAGAAAGTCAACCCACATATAGGTCTACATTTAAAAAAGTATTAATCTTCGTGTCTTCGTGAGGTCAGAAATGTAGGTGGTCTATGGAGAGGAACGGAGGAGGGCATTTAAGTTCCTCTTCTGCAAAACGGTCGACCTCCATTTTGTGAAAGTACACGACACGCTCAGAGATGTCGCCCACCATACACATCCACCATATTTAGGGTTAATAGGGGGTGTTCCACAACATTTTTCCCATCAGTTCAAAAACCTGCAACTATAGAACATACCCACAACACAATACCCACTAAGGATGAGGTTAGGAGTGAGTGTTCCAGTACACAACAGGTCACACACACTATGGTCCGGATAAGGAGTACCTCCCCTCCCAAACAAAGGAGATGGCCATTTAGGACGCCCACACTATATGACACACCCACTTAAGTAAAAGTTAGGAGTGGATATTTTACTATGATACCCACTACGAATTACGTCGAATAAGAATAGAAGGGAGTGTCCACTACACAACAAACCCACTATAGTAAGGGTTAGGTGTTTGCCCGCCCCTATAGAAGATGCCTACTACACGACAAGCCCACTTAAGTAAAAGTTAAGAGTGGGTGTTTCAAGTTAAGAATAGGTCTCCTATTACATGACACCCTCCACTACAAGACTCACACACCAGGGTTGGGGTTAGGACTGTGCGTGAAACTTCAGGACATGCTTATGTAGGTTGGCATTTTTTTTTTTTTTATTACTGCACAACACAACAATTTCAGATAGGATTAAGAGTGGGTGTTACACTACAAGACATGCCCACTACATAAGAGACCCAATCTGTGTAGGGTAAGGGGTGAATATTTCACTACATGATAAACCCTTTACCTGAAGCATACGGTATAGTTCGGATTAGTGTTCATGTGGGGACCGTGTAGTGGTCATGTCATTTACTCTTACACAAAGCAGACAGACCCTTCTCTATCGCCCTTCTTACCATGATGCACCAGCCAATAGGCAACACGCAGAATTCGTAGCCGAAACGCATCCTGACTGTGTGTGAAGACTTAAAATTGCTCATCTTTTACAGAACACCTTAACCCATCCAAAAAGCAGGGCTCCAGAGCCGATTTAAAGGCTAAACGCGGAGACGGAGCCGGGTGGAGGAGCCCACCAGGCCCTCTCTGTTGGCATACACAATGGTCTAATGAAGTCTTGAATTATGCATGCCAATAATCCAGGCTTTGTCTTGAATATATACATGAGACAGCGGGAAGAGCCAAGAAGGGAAGTGGAAAGCAAATGCTTTTTATGCTTTTATGCGCACATGTACAGCCGCCAGGAAATAAAACGAGCGCGCCGGTGTGAAAGGAGGGGGAAGAGGCTGCTGGTTGTTCTGCTGAGGTGGTATAATTGCTTTACTAGATTAGTGTCACACTATGGTGAGATTAACCCAGATCAATACAACGTGATGTATATTATACTGCAACCAAATCTGCCCTGAATGGAAAGTCACGGGGGCATCCAATTACCAGGATGTGCAGAGTGACTCGACAGAATAAAACACTGAACAGTGAATTATAAAGAACGCCATTTAAATCGAGAGCAGCGCTGAAGACAAACGGCAGCCGCTAAGTCCGCTGTTACTGTGTTGTTCTAAAATGTATAGCAACAGTCTGCAAGTTTTACTCACACTGGCCACTTTATTAGATACACATCCTTGTTATGCCATGTTCCCTCTAAGATGAAAGTTGAACCATTTTAACTTCTGTATTCCAAACCCATTGTTGCGGGCCATGTCCCTTCCTTCCTGACTGCAGTGTGTCAAAATGTAATGACCACCTTTGGCAAAACATACATCATCAGGCCTAAATAAATTTAATCTGGTTTTATTAACAAAACAATAAGATAACTGTATTCAACTGTCCACAATTATCAGATTATAACCCAATACAGCACCTTTGGGCTGCAATAAGAAATTTGCATCATGGCTGTGGGCAAAAAACTGAGAAAAGTTTTTAGCAGCTAACTGAATCTATGCCAAAGAACTAAGACAGAAACAATACTGTAATACAATTATTATTATTATTATCTCCCAATATCATGCTTAATCCTGTACTGTGGACAAGGCCGTGGGGGGTTTGCCATGCAGAGGAGAATGTTTCAGGTGCTGGGTAAATACACCACGACAGGGTGCCAATCCATTGCTGGGCACAAGTTCACACACACAAAAAAGAATTATATATGGGGCATTAACACATTTTTTTGGACTGGCGAAGGAATCCGGAGAACCTGAAAGAAACCCATGCAGTTATGGGGAGAATATGGAAACTCCACCCAGATCGGGATTCAAACCTGGATCTCTAGCGCTGAGAGGCGAATGAGCTAACCACTAAGCCACCGTGCGGTCCTCGCCTCCCTATTAATATTATTATTATTACTACTACTAGCAAAATCAGAGTATTTTGCTAGTAATACTTGAGATGTGTAGTTACTGTATTATGTAGCATCCTGTTCCAGGAGAACATAATTTTATTCCAATGTATACTATACACCACTTTATGTTGTTGGAATGACAAAACCACTTGAACTTAAAAGCTGAAAGACATTCTTTTTAGAAGGAGTGTTTGGAGTTTATGTATTTAAAACGAAGGTATTACTATAGAGTAATGTTTGTAACAACAAAACGTGAAATGAAAATATGGAATGAATTAAGTGTGAGTTGTGACTACGGTGCCCATGCATTTGCTTTCTGATGTTAATACATCGGTAGATTTTAAGGACACAATAAAGAATAACGGAGTACCTATAAAGCTTAAACTTGGCATAAAGACCCCCATCCATCTGAGGTGTCAAGTTCGATGGGGAACGAACAAACAAACAAAAGCATCAACTCGTTAGTTTTTCCAAGGACATCATAGGTAATCACGGTGCCAAATTTCAGCCTTGTAGGTAGTGGCAGAATACGATGACAATCAGCAGAAACTGTGAAAACCCAAACGTGAACCACCCTCTTCCACCTCAATCCATAAACCTCTCCTGCCATTTCCCTATGCCACTGTCGTAGACAAATAGAGCTCCGCAGGCCCCCATGTTTATGACTTTCTCCCAGGCTGTGTGATGGATGAGCCGTGTTGGTCAATTTGTTTGCATTGTCTGGTCCCGCAAACCTCGCGGGGAGAGAAAGGCCCCGGTCTTCCAAGCTGATGGACCGACATGACAGTCCTCATTGTATGAGGACTGAGTTATAAAAATCATCCCTTTACAAACGATGTTTTAATTAGCTTTTAAAGTGGCGTGTTCAGAGAAGTTATGGCCGCAATGTGAATTGTGGCCCAATGGTCTTTATCTTAGGCCCACAGCTGCAGGCACCAATAGCAGACTCCACATGCACCCCTGAAGGCGAGCGAGCCGAGTGGGATGTGTGCAGAATTCAATGTAACTGGTGGGTGGGGTGGGAGGGGGGGGGTCGGGTTTATGAGTACAAATGCCACACAGCCACCACACACAGTGGGCCCCACAAACCCCTCGGGAATCAAAAGACTGAATCAACAGTATATCACGAGATGGAAACATACATTTTGTGTAGTACTGGATAGTGTTAGGCCGGGGGGGCATGCATTTCACCTGGGTTATTAGGATTACTAGAAATATCTGAACTTTCCAACAGCACAAGCGCCAGATAAGGCAGGAGACTATTTAATTTTTTTTGTTTATTTTTTTCAGGCGGCAAATTATTTTCTCTTGTTTATTAGAGACGCTCTGGCATTTGAAAACCGAATACAAGCAGGAAATAACATCTACAGGAAAAAACACAATAATCCACTACAAATATAATTCCCGCAGGCAGGGAGAAATAATAATTTTTCGGCTCCATTTATCACCTCGCGCTTTGTGCACTTCCGCTGACCCGACCACTACAGTGGGGAAGATTTAGTGCTAAGTTTGGATAGTGTCAGATATGCTGCGGAAACCATGTAGGACATGAAAGCTGGAACGTTGATAAATCATTTCTGCTTTGATCCAAAGTCAGGAGCATGTTTGCATTTTAACGAGACGCTCGGATGAAGACGCCCCCCCACCCCCAACTCTGAATTTATTTACTGTGCATGTTAAGCTCTTAACCAATAAAATGTGAAAGGGGAGGCACTTTGAACAGGACGCCATTCCTTCCAAAAGCAGATAGGAAAATCTACATTTAGGAATTTTGCAGAAGATTTAAAGTGACCCAAGTATCCCAACATGATGATTGGGGTTCAGAACTCCGGGTTGGCCATACAGCACCACGGCAGAAATGAGGCTAAAGGGACTTTAAGGGCCAACATTGGTTTACTTTAGTGGGTGTGCGATTTCAACCTCCTGATACTCCAACAGCCGAACCACTGCGCTTTACCACATTGGTTTTATCAATTCACTTGACCTCCAGATTCAAATATGGATAATTTAATTCCCACAAACACCAGGAGAACATGCAAATGCCACACAGAAAGAATTGGGGAATGGAATTGATGTAAAAAACTGCTGGCCTGAGATCTACTTTTTCCAGTGAACAGACAGGTCATCATAATTCACCAGGATTCATCTTTAAGGCTTCAATGTTTAAACATTTTTACACACAAAATGTTGAAATTATTAGCAATACAATGCAATCCACTGAAAAAAACACTTCCTTCTAATTTTCTGCACCGAATGCCGTCAGCCAGGTGGGAGGAGTCTGGGCATTAGCTGCAAATTCTCAAGCAGGCTTCCAAATGATCAGTGAGGGTGGACCAACTTCATAATTCTCATGTGGGGTAAAGGTTGAACTAATGAAAATATCAAACTCCGTATTTAAGAAAGTTAGAATATTGTGAAATGGTTTAATATTGAAGACACCTAGGGACACCCTTTAATCCTTTAACTCAAAATACCTGCAAAGGCCTTTAAATGGTCTCTCAGTCTAGTTTTGTATGATACACAATCATGGGGTAAACTGCTGACTTCACAAAAGACGACCAGACACCTTGCACAAGGAGATTTACAAAAAGTGCACTGCAGCTGGAGTCAGTGATTCAAGAACCCCCACGCACAGATGTATGCAAGACATGGCTTTCAGCTGTTGCATTCCTTGTGTCAAGTCACTCTTGAACAAGATACAGAGTCAGAAACACCTCGCCTATCGGCTTCTGCTGAGTGGTCCAAAGTTATGTTCTTTGATGAAGTTTGAAGAAGAGAGGAGATGCACAGAATCCATGTTATTTGAGATCCAGTGTAAAGTTTTCACAGTTAGTGATGGTTTTGGGTGTCATGCCATCTGCTGGTGTTGGTCCAGGAAGTTTTAGAGCACTTCATGCTTCCCGCTGCCAACCAACTTCATGCAGATGCAGATTTTATTTCTACAAATCCATTTTTTTTTTTGGTCTTTGTCCCAAATTCAGGATTTCATAAAATTAGCATTTCATTAATTGTCAGTTATGAACATCAAAATTAAAAGAAATAAACCTTTGAAATATATCAGTGTGTGTGCAATGAATGGATATAATGTACATGGAATTACGTAGATCAACTTTCATGATATTCTAATTTTATGAGCTGCACCTATATCTGGTTAAATTGTAATCTTAAGCTTTATTTATTCATCTTTTCTACTGAGCTGATAAACATTCATTACAAGCAGACCCTGAATAGTCCAAATTTAGTTTCTGAGAGACAGTGCAGAGCTGATAGGTGTGTTTGCTTAGGGCTGAGCTCCCACGGGCCTCTTTGGTGTCTGAGCCTAGATGGTGATGAATAGCGCCTGCCCCGGTGAACTGACACTCACACGCTCAGACAGTGCATCGGCGGGGCAGTGGCTCCCATCTATGACCAGGAGTTACTGATGGCCTTTATTAATCACCCCATCAGGCTGCAACACCTCAGCACCTCTTTGTTTCCACATACACACCCACTTCTAAACAGTCCTACTTCATTCCATACATCATGCACTGCTGAGGCAAAGGGCCAGGGCAGGGTCTGAGGTTAATAAATACAGCTTCAAACTCAAATGTGGGAAGAGTGACAGAATATGGTGGTATTTCTGCCATTTTAAGATCATCCTATTTAATAAAATAAAACAGTAAGGACAGACTGCGAAATTTTCATAGATATATGAAATCTTTTACACATTGGACTAGCATCGCTTTCTCCAAATGGTCTGGATGGCTACTCGGATGATGTGCTCAGCCGACTGTACAACGGTCTATCCAGGTGGGTTTCCGGACCAGGTTATGATATTTCCTGTGAGGACGCTTTCAATGATGCAGGAGTAGAAGTTCCGTGTTGTTAGGACCATTACAGGACCTGTGAGATGTGAATTCCAAGGTACTTGGAAGCTGGCCACTCTTTGTGAGGTTCAACGGTGCCACAGCAGAGTGGTAGCTCCTCATCAGTTTCCTGCTCTACTCCACCATCAGCTCCTTAGTCTTGCTGACGTTGATTTGGAGATTTTTATTCTGGCACCAGGTCTTCAGGCATGTAAGCTCCTCCAGGTAGGCCCTCTTGTAGTTGTTGGAGATCAGGCTTACTATAATGGTGTCTTCAGCAGATTTTATGATGAATGTGGAGCTGGAAGTGGCCACACAGTCATAGGTATATAATGGGTACAGTAATAGACTCGAAACACACCCTTGAGGAGCACCAATGCTAAAAGTTGGAAAGGGTTAGAGATGGTAGCCCACCTGCACTGCTTGACATTTGCCACTCAGGAAACTGCAGATCCACAGACACAGGGATAGATGAAAAAGCAGGACTCCCAGCGAAAGAGAGAGATTTAAAATCTTAGTAAATAGTTGGGATGCTCAGGTTTTCAGGACACACTGGGCAACTGATTATACAAAGTAGATTATAGAAAGAGTGTCCATCATGACTAATGCGTGCCATGGTGAGAAAGAAAAAAAAAAGTGTCTTAAAAAACAGTATAAATAGGAAAAACATGTAACGGCAACTGACCCCACCGGCAAAGTCTTGAAAGGTAAATCTGAGATCATTCAATTATTTCTACAGGTCACAGAAAGAATCCATCAAACCGCTTCATATATTTCTGAGTGGTGGGCATTTGTACTTTAATAAACATTAGGAAATACTACAGAGCTGAGAAAAGGACCGAAATAAGCCAGGAGTCCGAATTTATTCAGCCCTTTCTCGGCCTCTAAAGCTTTTTAGCTGACAGACAGAGTGGATTTTTCTGACATCCTCTATCACCTGTTTGTTTTGAATCATTGGGGATGTAGATGCACACTGCGTGGCTCACCAGCCTGAAATAAGTGCACTCCAGCCCCGGATGTCTATTTGCTCCAGAAATAACAGCGAGTTACACCCCAGGGATAAGGCAACTTCATTTCTCCTGCCGTGTGACTCTTTAAAGAGGGAATGTGATGCATGGCTAACATGTTGCTCATTCAGCGGTCCAGGCTGTCCGGAAAGACAAAAGACCATCAAGATGAGCTACAGAAGCAAAGCAGTGATATATCTGTCAGCTAAAAGCATGAAAGGAAAAAAAACGGCAAAACAGAAAAGGGTCGGTTGAGAGGTAGAGAGGAGGTGTCCGCCTCTGTGGGTGCATAATACATTTTGTTTCGACCCAACCATGGAGACCTTTGGTTTGGGATACAGAGCTGATGGATGATTGCTGCACTGACGGGCATTTTGACAGCAAAGAACAACCCACGGACGTGACCTCCAGACTCGGTCCTTTAAGAAGCTTAGAAGGGTATAGACTCCAAAAGGCTTGTCCCTCCACTGCTCAGCTGGATATTCATCACTCAGAGTTTTAGTGATAAATTTAACATTTAAGAAATATGGTTTTGAAAACAAAACATCAAGACTTAAAGGTATTTTTTAGTTACACCTCCTTAATTCCACACTCGCAGATAACTGCTGCGGCTCGCCCTCACTCCGGCTATGGAGAGAGGGTAACAATTTCGATTCTCGGTTGTACTGTGGAATTGACAATAAAGTATCCTGTAATCCATACAGATGCATTTTAAATCGTATTCTTGCATTTATTTTAAACTAGCGGAATACCCGGGCTGCGCTACGGTGGAGATCTTGATAACGGAAAGTAGAAAGGTAATTGAGTGCTTGATGGCTTTAAAGTTTATATTTTAAATGAACGTATTATTATTATAGAGTGCGGTTTGTGGCATTCAAAATTCTGAAATGAATATGTGGAATGAATATAGTTTGATTTGTCCACACGATTGCTTTTTTTTACATAAATGTATCAGTATGTTGCCAAGAAAACAATAAGAAATGACAAGTTTCAACTTTGTATGCAAGTACTCACAAAGACCCCAATCCATCAGAGGTGTTGCGTTCAATGGCGATAGAGAACGAACAAACATGGAAAAGCCAGAACTGGTTTGTCCAAGGACATGGTAGATAATCACGTTGCCATATTTTAGCCTTGTAGGTACTCGGAAAGACCCCAAATGGGACACTGGAGGGGGTTTTACATTCAATATCAAATGAACCATTTAAATTTTGGAAAGTGATAATTGGTTCATTTTTTCAAGGTCATGACAGGAATCACGTTGCTATGTGGGTGTCAGCCTTGTAGCTACCCGGGAAGTGGGAGAATTAGTGATGAATCAGTGAGGGCTTTGCCTATAATGATTTTAAAAATAACCAAACATTTGGTTATTTTGCAGATTTAAAGCAATTACCCCAATGTGATTGTTGTGGTAAAAATGCAGGTTAAGATGTACAAATGTGGGTTAATTGTATTGTTCAAGCACCCATACTTGTAACTTCAGGGGATTTATGCTTTAAACCCACAACTTTAAGGCTAATAGCTCCAAATCACTCTGATCTACCAAGCCACATATCCTCTACATGCTTTGTCCAATTTATTCTTCTTTCTAATGAGGCCTCCACAGAACATGTACCATCTCAGTGGTGAATCTCCTGATGTGCCTATGCAGCAGTGCTACTTCACTAACCCTATACTTGAATTTAAACCCTTAAAAATATGTAATCATAACATTGGCACCGTAAATAAACGTGGCCTGAACAATTCCTAAACTTTGTACGGATGAATCAACCTTTTCTTTGGACTTGTATATTTCTGTACGGTTCCCTCTTTCTTAAAATCCCCCTCAATTTAGAAACCTCTTTCCTACAGAAGCTCTTGTCTTTGAAAAGGCTTTTTAATTGATCTCTTCATTGTGCATTCACTTTCATATTCCACTGCTTCTGTTCTATACAGCCATTTCGTTCAAAACAAGGGCGAGTTGTGAGCTTGGTCCCATCACTCCATCTTGCAAAAGGTAATTAAGTCTCCAAGGGGGCTTTGGCATTGTAAAAAATGGGCCTCTGGGTTGATCTGTAACCCTGCCAATACATGCTATGTGTAACTACACTGCATTCCGGCGTCTGCAGTTTCATCTTGCTGGTGAGTGGGAGAAGACACACCTGAAGTCCAGAGATACCCACGAGGTCAGGACCCTGAGATCTATACAAAGTTTTTTCAAGCTGTGCCGTCTCACCCCCTTCCCCAACATCAGCCCAAGTGTGCACCAGACCGACTCGTCTCCTACAGCTAGTGCCTCGAGCAAGTTGTACTGAGAAACAATTGCTCATCTTCACAGGAAATCTGCCTCAGCCCCTCTATACCCCATTACCAACTGATATATAGTGGTACCACCATACGGCTCTTTGATTTAGGGTCTCCGTTTCAACCACATGTTAGTTGTATATTCAAGGCTTTAGACAATTTAAAATAAAAGTGTTATGGGGGGCATTTCTGCCGCTTGAAATTACTAACCCTCTAGGGATAATGAATGGACCTGGCAACAAATATTTCTAGTTTTTCACTGACTCAAAATGTGGCTACTTTTTTTTAAGTAATAAACAAACCACACTTCGCAGACAAAAATATTGGGACAAACCCATGTCTTCCATTCAGTCCCATTGCACAAGGACACCACAATGCTTCCAAATGCCTCCACCTATGAGAAAACAGTATGGGGGAAGTCCCATTCAAGATCAATAGCTGGATTAGTTTTGTGTGGAAAACCATTTCCGGCCCACACAAAGCCTTAACACCAAACTTAAACTTTAAGAGGAACTAAAACAGAGATTATGATCCAGGTTCTTCCATCCTACATCAATGCTTAAACTTATAAGTTCAAGCTCAAGTTTTTAAAAACTATTTACAACAGTTACAGTCTTAAAGCAGATTAACGACGTACACTGTAAATAATGCAGTAAGTAGTTGCCCTAGAACAGTTGGAAAGACAAATTTGGAAATATACACATCTCCACGAGTTCCTTAGTGTGTCATGGCCAGTTGAACGTACCTTCCAGGGCAAATTATTTGCCCTAAAACAACTAAGTGTACAACAAAAAGGTAAGTACATGCTTTAAAAGCAGTACACTAACAGATCTTTGGAGTTCTAAACCATCAAACACCTCATGGTACCATAAAGTTCCTTATTTTCTGAGTGCAGGAACCTTGTCATCTGTGGTAGCGGTCAGAAAAAGAAATGTATGGAGAATATCGCCATGGTTAATTTGCTTAATCTTAAATGAAAATCGTCCATTATACAAATTGTGCTGCATTATAGCTGATGGTTCCAAAGATATTGTTCTAATGTATCGGAGATTATACAGGTTTGTAGGGATAACTGATGTGACGCCATCAGCGCTAAATCATTCCTAGTTGCACAATTAGTAAAATGCATGGTGTCAGCGATGGGATTGATTATATCGCTCCATTCCACGAAGTAAACACCATCGGTGGAGTTCCCGTCAATCACATGCTACATGCTTCATCGACCATCCAGCACTGCCTGCACAGACACGGCATACGCGGTTGCTCCCACAGTGAAAGCTGTTCCAGCCGCATCGGACCGTATTGACAGGCAGGTTTTTATTCGACAGTAAGCACGAAGCTCACGTCCTCAGGTCTGGCGCTTTGCTGAATCACGTGCTGAGGCCTGGACTTTGTGGTACCGTTTAATCCACGGCCTGTTGTAAACTGCCCGGCCCGGACCCATAAGCAATTAGCGCCTGGCAGCTAGTGACTGAACTCCACACAATGTCAAGATCAGCAATACAAGAGCCTATTCATTCTGCTGTGGAATAAATTAATTGAGTGTATTGAATGGCCAGAAGGGGGAAGCTATGTGGATTGTACACCATCGGCATGTTCTGGAGATTAATTAGACCCATGTTGTTTTTGATACTGATAAACAATCATTGTAATCTCATCCTATATGTTTGACGTATAAAGGCAAAAAGGAAACATGTCCTTTCATTTGACGCTGAAAATCAAGAAACACTGCTAATTTAATCCAGAGGGTGCGTAAAAAAAGACCCACATAGTGTACAATCACAATTTTAAGGGAATTATAGTGGGAGAACATGCTAACTTTATTGGGAATGACCCAAAAAGTACCTAATAGAATCTGATGTCCTACTATTTGAACAAGTTTTAAGAAACTGATCATTATTTAAGACCCACATTGATTACCGAACATGCATGTTTTTGGTCTGTACAAGGAAACCCACAGAGACGGTGGAAGAACATGCAAACTCCAAACAATCTTTGAACACCAAGATACTGAGAAAATAAATAAATAAATACAAAAACACGTTGAGGAGGTCACCTGGGTAGAGACTTACTAGCACATTCATACAAATGTGTCAGTGAGAGAACATGCAAACTTCACAGGATATAAGGACACTGCCCTGGTCTTTAAACACTTCAATATCAAAGTGAGCAGGTCACCAGAGTGGAGACACACACAAACACATTCATACAAATGGGTCACTTTGTGAATGTCGTACAGAACGATGCCCTGCACAGTCAGTGGAAGAACATACAAATGCCAAAGCGAAAAAACTATACTGTGAAGCAACAGCACCTGGTTTTATTACATCTTAACATAGTACAAAGTCAGGTCCGTTCTGGAGGAAGGAACGCAGACGTTCTTCAGCAGAGACAGTTGGGATTCTCTTGCTGTAAATAACGACGCTGATCCGTCCAGGTTTAATAGGAAAGACGTCTGAAGATTATGTTTTTAATTCAAAGACTAGACACCAGTTTAGCAAATTTAATGTCACCCATTATTAGGAGTCACAAATGAAGCCTATTCATCACTGCCAGCCTGATAGCACGGAGAATAAAGGCTTTAAATGTCAGCGGCGGATTTGAAATGCCATTTTTCTCTACATTTCACCAAATCGAAGCCACCAATATGGGGACCTATTGAATAAAACAGGAACGTGGGTGGAAAAAAGAGAAGCTGCTACTTTTTTTCCTCCTTTTCTTTTTTTTTTGAGTGGCAAGTTTGCACCAGCGCCCTTGAGAATATTCTGGTAAACATCTTCCCTGCCATGTTTCTCCAGATGTGTAAAAGTTGGAAGAGTCTTTCTGATCAAGTGAGGCGCAGACACAAAGACGCGACGGCGGTGAGGGAACAGAATAGCAGCAAACAACATGGCAAAAAAACAAAAAAACGTATAAAGAATCCATCACTGGAGTATGAACACAATCCACAGGCAGATCTGAGCGCGTCTGATCTCAGCTTGCCCCACAATCAGACCACTGAACGCAAACATGGCGCTCTTAAAAATAAGCTGGCGGTATGAAAGGAAGCTGGGAGCTTTGCTGCCGTTCCGGCTGAAAATAGGAAACTTGATGTTTTCCAGGTATCACGAAGTATTGAGGATTCGAAAGCTGAAAAGGAGGTTTGCGGTATAGAACCCAGCGACATGAAGGGCCGTTTGAAGCCACTGGATCCCCAGTTGCCTCCGATTCCTCTGTAATGAGCTCATTTCACAGCTTTGACACTCTAAGAATAAGCGAGGAAACAAAAGGTAGCGGAGTTTATTCGCCTCCTTTTGGGAACCGCGATGGAAGCCGGAGATAACCTTCACCCTTAAAGAAACTAAACTTTAGTTGCCGAAGAGCCATCTAGACCCATGTTGCCAGCGAGTGGAACATATTTAACTGCTAACTACACACAGTGGACTGTGGTTGGTCACCACCTTTCTCCCTTGGCAGCTGCAACATATTCTACTCAAGATTTTGGAGTGTATCTGCCTATTCACTAGGTCATTATTTGCAGCTCAGAGAAATTGTGGTTAGGGGCATTGCTTCTGCCCAAATTTGAAAGATAGAGGGGTTGGAACTGATAAACCTCACTCTAATTGCCCAACACCCTAACCACTGAGCTACTAAACCCCTTCAGTTTAGGAAACCATGTCTTGGAGTAAATTTTCTCACATTTCACTGTCTGCTCAATTCATCAACAGTTGACTCCAAAACTGAAAAATGTGACGCATATCCCACTTGGAGACCCAAAGAATTTTGCCTTTACTTTAAATCCTCACGTTGCCAAAGAACCACACCTTAAAATAAACACTCCTCATAGTAAGAGCCCCTTCTTATAGCGGTCTTAGTAATACCTTGTAGCACTGCTGTAAATGCTCTTGCATGCACTTTATGTTGGGGGCAGTCATAGTCTTGTGGTTGAAGAAATAGCCTCGCAACCTAAAGATTTACAGTTCCATTCCTGGTCTCACCAAGTGCCTTGGCTGAAGTGCACTTGGGAAAGGCACCTAACCCACATTGCTCACATTGCTAGGAGCCATATACAGGGTGGCCCATCATCCTGCTCACTTGTTTCTGCAATGTGTAAACTATGTTTGACTCCACAGATGGATTCAATGTCTAAGAACCTGATATGTGTATGTTGTAGCATCCTGATCCTAAAGGAAAATTGTTCTGTTAACAAATGTATATGGTCAAAATGACAAAAATACAAGTTTGGATATGGTTCTTTGCATTTGGGACCTTAGGAAAGAAAATATTTATGGCACCGAATGAGTGATGCATATACAAAAATCCCAGGCCTGGAAATAAAGGGAGCCAAAGCGAGAGTATGCGCCCCCTAAAGCCGTGAGCTTAGCGAGGACTCAGTATTGAGCTGCTATTAGTTTAGATGCTATTCAGAGAGGAGCTTGTGATGCCAGTTGCCTTGGGTTACGCATCATAACCGTTTGTGGTAATGCAAATCTGTTGTGCCACGAACAGCCTGAGTGAATCAGAGGAGATTACTACAGGCAATAGCTCTTCTTTCAGAGCATCCCAGCTCCCACTTCACAAAATACGGATGGGAAACGAGAACAGAAAATCAAGTTATATGCGTCTAGACATCCCATCTTACGGAAAAGCAATAAAGAAATCACACTCAGATTATTTAACCAGCTTTAACGCATAAATAAACTAAAGGACGTATAGAACAGGAGTTGACCGTTAGATACAGCTTTATTGTAGATATAGAACTGTATGCTTCCTGCTGTTCATTTAGGTTTTAATGCCATGAACTCCCTGTACAAGTTTTGGAGCATTTTTTAGATTTAAGGCAGATTTAAAGTCTTGCTGTATTTTTGTTCGCTTTTGGTGTCTGCTTGTATTTGTTGCAGTTAAAGATTGTGTGTTTTATTGTGATAGTCGTATTGCAAGTGTGGTATGTGTGGTGGGTTTTCCTTCAGTTTAGTGTGACCTATTCCACATCTGTTTTTTGTTTTTTTTTTTAACTTTGTTTGGGCTGGTGTTTGTGGCTGGGGTTATTTTTTGAATTTTGTCATTTTCCTGGTGTTTCCATTTTTGGTTTTAACATGACTGCGCCTTAACTCACAAAACAAAGCCCATAAGGAAGTCGGGCAAGTTTGACTTTGTTGGAATATTGGGATAACAGAGGTTGTGAGCCAGGTCCTCTTGTCTTACACCGATGTTTAAAAAAATGCGGCCCTGGATGATTTTCCTTACAGATATCCCCCAAAATCTTGTTAAAAGCCTTCTAAAAACACAAGCCATTGCAGTCTCAGGTTCCAAAATTTGACCATAATGTGTATACTATTTATAAAGAGTTTTTTAGCCTAAACTCCCAAAGAGCAAGCTGAAGCATCAGAAGGTGTTGTTATCCCTCGGGTTTACCCCACACCACAACAGAAGGCAAAAAAATATTTTCCTTTAATTATATGCTCTTATTTTTTAAAAGAAGAAATCTTGGGAGGACCAACGCTTAGTGTAGGACAGCCATGTTCAGACTGTATAGAGATCAGTCCATAGTTAACAATAGTAAAAATTATATTAACTAAGTCCACAGAGTCCTCAAAGTTTAAGGTTTTGATTTTACATTCTGCAGCTGAGTTTACATGACTGTACCACATCAAACTAATAAGCCACACCCACCGCACTTTAGGAACCACTTCTAGCCATGTCTATTGATGTCCGGGCACATATTTGCCTGTTCATCAGATTAATCCATATCGTACAATCCATTAACAGTCTGGGGGTGAAGGGGGGGGGGTGTGAAGATGCCACTCAAAACTCCATCCTGTTAAGCTGGCTTTGAAACTGAGCTCTCATTCAAAGCTTGAGCCTAAAAATGATGCATTTCTCAAATAACGAAGTGAATTACAGAATACACCCCCACCCCCCTCACCAAGCTTCCAGCCATCCAAAATGCAGACAGAACCAATTTTAGTTCCCGAAATGCCAACCAGGCGAAGCTCATTGTAATTATACTTTATAATTATATCTGCACAGAACAGAATAGAGATCCACCTTCCAAGCAGAAAGACTTTCTCAAAGAAAGGAAAGCAACATGTCAAAAGGTGTCTAGAGGTGGGAGAGGAAGTAGTCACAGGTTTGATGAGGCGTTTATCACCAAGCACACGTCCCTCTGTATGGCTGATTTTGGCTCTAAAATGTTCTCCAGAGATTTAAATAGCAAACAGTGAGAAACTTTGGAAATGTAGTGATTATATTTAGAATACTACCGCCAGGTCACCCAATCAACCTGTGATCAATTTTTCATTATGGCTTTAGTCAGAGGACATCAGATGGAACTAGATGGCTTTTCAGGTTTTTTGTAAAGACACAAAACGATTCAGATAAAATTGAGACCACGAGAGCGTTCTTGTTTTCATCCTGTTCATCTAACCCAGATGTGATTCAGGGTGCGGATAGGAGTTGCTGAATTGCCCCTTCTTTTAAACAATCTGAATATTTTAGCTGACTTAAAGAGTTTTTGCACTAAGCAATTACCAAGTCCAGGCACTGAGGGAAAAAGAGGTGGAAAACTGCTGAGACAAGAGTAAAGGACACTAAGAGCAGAAGTGCTCATTATTGGAGGAGCCAATGAACAGGCTTCATCTTGATGTCCATCTTCAAACCTTATGAGCAGTTGGGTTGACATTGTCCCATGTTTGAAATCTGACCAAAAATTTAACCTGAGACATGATCATAGAGCATTAAAGTGCAGAAAAAAGTTAAATTTAATTCAACACCAATGAAAACCAAGAAACAATGGGAAGAACATGCTAAATCCACATAGTAAATACACAACCTGAGGACCAGGCTCAAGAACTTCACACACAGCATTCTGATTTAAAGGCATTGCATTTAACTTGGCACAAGATGCCACTGCTGCACCATCCACAGGCCCACG
>JAOUQT010298136.1:0-16429 GCA_025769995.1 Xyliphius kryptos | reverse complement strand
CGGTGATTAGTGATAGATGACACCCAGGTGCTCAGTAATCAGGTGAGTGAGAGCGGGATGAGGACGTGGGCGTGACACTTGCACTGCAGTTGTTATACAGATGCTGTTGAAATTATTACCAGATACTAGCTGTGTAGCAGACATTATTTAATACTTATATAAGTAGATTAAATATTGTAACATCTGGAAATTACAAATTTGTACAATACTATAAACAGGAAGTGGTCAGCTGTTTAAAACGGGATGTGAAAAGAGTGTTTGGAAGGTTCTATTTTGACATCTGTACAAAATTATAAAAAGCAAAAAAAATCAAACTTTAGAGGTTTTTTAAAAAAAATAAAAATAAAGCTTTGTGTATACTCTGCCTTATTATAGGTCACCCTAGTTCAGTGGTTCAGTGATTTTCAACCACTGTGACAGATCATCAGGTGTGTTGTACAATATTGTCCAGTTTTACTTAATGGATGTCACTACAAATGATTTTGCGTTGTTGAGTGTCTGTGCCTGTGCTAAAGTGTTGGCTGACTAAGTAATTAACCTCTTAAGGTTCCACTGCGCACCGGTCTGATTGGTTCGGCATCTTTTAACTTGCATATCTTTTTTTTTTTTTTTTTTTATGTAAAGCGCAGTGGCTCGGAAAGGTAAAAAAAACAAACAAAAACATTGCCCTAGTTGCTTTTTCACATTTAATTTAGCCCCACATATGATTTTCTAGCAAGCCATAAAACAGATGGCAGACAAGAATGCTGTAATGTTAAGAGAATTTTGAAAATGTTAATAACTTTAACATACCAATCAGGATCATACTCCTTTATGGCCAGTACATCAAATAACACAGTGGGAGTAGCCTATGTTGGCAATAAAACATTAAATATTTGTTAAATATTAAAATGTATAGTAATAATCTGTTTACATCAACAATAATAAGAAGAAGAATAAGAATAATGGTTTGCCGGTATATGTAGTTTATCTGTAAATTTAGATTTAGATTATAATCCACATTTATTCATTTCATTTTGCCAGTCTTTGCCAATCAGAACAATTAGAGATCATTCAGGGGTAAAATATGGACTTGAATGAAATAAAACCTGACTAATGTGCCTGCAGAGTTGATTGCTACACTCATCAGGTAACAGAATGAAATTTGTATTAATAAACTTGCAAGTTTATATGTAAAAGTGTTAACATCTCACAGGAAAATATTTCAGCATAAAATAAAAAGAACAAAACCAAAAAAAATTCCACTGTAATAGAAAAAGACATAAAATTAGTAGTATTTCAGTCCTATTTTACAGTTACTTGCCTGAATTAAAGGTCCAGATTGAGAGTATAGAGGATCTGTATCTTTCTATTTGAAGATATTGTAAAATTTTATAAATACCATAATTAATACCACAATCCTGTTAAAATACCTACATTAAAACTAAACAAAAATGGAAATATAGTAATTAGACCAGAACAGAAAATAACTAGTGCATGGCCTTTTGGCAGCTGCTAGTTTGCTATTTGTTGTATAGATTCATGAAGCACCTGACCTAGAATGTATAGATACGCAGCTCACATGACTCCTGCAGTGGAGATTGCATTGTTGGGTAAAGCACTTGGGAATGTACAGCTGAATATATCATATTTTAAACATGCTTATATTTTTTTAGTATTCATTTTATTTCCTGCCACGAAATGAAACATTTTTTTTTACAGTGAGGCTAAAGTCAACGTATCATACCTTGATAATACATTTATTGTATAATAATAATAATAATAATAGATATTATACAATATTATTATAAAACTTTGCATGCATGTTTAGTCAGTAGTACTGTAAGAGTGTATCATGCATGTAAATGAATTTCTGTGCACCAGGTGTATACCTTGTCACATAAAGATTGCTAAATTAAATAGAACTGGCTCATTAAATATCACTGTGCATGGAATTGATGTGAAACAGATACTGCTGTTAGATTATAGCTTGTGTAGCAGTTGTTGAAAGGGGAAGTGAACCGTAACTGGAGAGCAACATTATTCATGCTTAAAATGTTTTTGGAGGGGCTTGAGTAAAGTGATTGGCGTGTATGTGTATGTAAGTAATATTTTACTATTGTTGGAATGTAGACAACATTTTTACTTTCAGACTTTGAACATGCCAGTTCATACCAGATAAGTTATCTGTGATAAGTGGTATTATAAGGTGGTATTATTTTATTGACATGTGGACATTTTTTGACTTGGTCTTTATTTTATAACATATAAATATTTCTGTTGTTGTTCAGATTGAAATCAGTTTTTAACAAGACATTAAAGCATTTTAAACTCACTGCACAGAATGATTAGATGTGATTAAGCCGGTGACTCATCCAGACACACCAATTTACACCTTTACATTCATAGTTCTTCAGTGAGCTGTCACAAAAATTTGCTTTAAACAGCCAGATTTTGTAAGCAACTTTATTGTGTCCTCAAGATCTACACAGTTCCCATTCAGTAGTGTATATAACACATCCCCTATTTTACTATAGTTTTGCATGTTCTAACAATAAGAGCTGTGACTAAATACCGCATAATATGCACATGAAGAATGTTACTACAGCAATATATTATAGGCAGATAAGAACAAAATTAATCTCTTTTGTTTAAATAAGAATTGTTAAGTTTAGAGAAAAACCACTGCATTTTTGCAAAAATAACATCATCTTATATGTGCAAAATGTTAGCTGTGGTATTATTTGGTATTGGTATGTAGACATATAAGATGCCTTGCCAATTCCACTGCATATGTAGGACACTGTAACTGGTCGCACCCCCAAATTGTAGTAAGGAAAAAAAGCAGAACAAGGAATAAAGAAGAGTTAGCTGTGTTTTGTGGAGTTCTGTGGAGTTCCATTGAGTTTCTTGAGGTTCCATAGTCAGAGTTTGCGGGATCTCCCAAGATTATCAATGTTAATTAAGGTTGGCAGTTGAAGTTGACAAACAATATTTGATCTTAACGTTAATTAACTTACACCCTAGGAATCTCCATCTTCATCACAAGACCTGTTTTGATGCATCCGGGTCAGGATGGCTTGCCATTATTGATGGATCAATAATTTCTACCTCACACATGAAAATGAAAACATTTTGTGAGCTCGAGAAAACATAGGTCATGCAGCAGGACACAAACACTAAGCACATGGGTTATTGGTATTGGTATTGGTATTGGTAAACATGTAAGAGGCCTTGTCTAACAAAGATTAATTAAAAAAGAATAACATTTGGAATAGCCAACTAAAAGTCCTGACCTTAAACCATTAATTAAGACATATTTAGTAGCAGAAAGGGGTCATATCAGGTCCTGAAGCACAGGTTCACACACTTTTGACACATATGTATATGTAATATTGGACTATTTGAATTCTGGTCTAATATTTTTGTCTTATTTGTTTGATTTGACGAGCGTCAGGTGAATTGGAGATACTGAATTGACTTGTACTGGGTGTTTCGTTTGGCGAAAATAAGTGACTCCACCACTGCTGTCAGCATAATTAGGATAAGCGATTTACAAAAGGAATAATTTTTAAAATAATGATTGTTTAGTTTCACATGTTTTTTCGTTTTCATTCTCAAATCTTTTTAGTATCCAAACTGAGGTTTTAGTAATTTAGTAGTTTGGAAAATTGCAATTTTAAATCTTTACATTTCAAATTTCACTGTTCATTTTTAAATATTTGAATACATGTTAAAAATTGACAACAAAAACGAAATCACAAACTATAAAAACAAACTCGCATGATGCTCATGATTCTCTTTTTTACTCCCCTTAGCTGTTTTTTTGTTTCCTCCCTCCCTTTACTCTGACTGTCAGATCTGTTAAAGTAGGAGGCGATTTGCTTTGCGCTCTGCTTTTCACACACACATACATACAATCAGTCTCTCTCACAGCAACACCCACACACTTCTGCTGCTGGAACTCCTTATGCTTGTGATGTTCAATTCCATGGAGTTGTGGATAACTATTTGGATACATAGTAAAAATATTGGAACTGATGATAGCACTATACTAGGTTAAGAGGCTTGTACAGGAAGTAAAGCCCCATGTGCGTGGAATCTACAGGCAGCTCTTGTGCTTGGCGAATGCAAAGTAGCAGGTAAGCTGCTATTTGTATGATAGAATTCTGTTCCATCTAATGAAATTTTTGTTTTTCCTTTGGAATGCATTTTAACAGGAGCCAGAAATGTAGTGTGAGGTTGATTTCAAATGTGATAGTGGTAGAGATGCACTTGCTTGTTTTGTCTGTGAGTAAATCAATGCCACAGTTGTATGGTGTGTACTCTAGTTTCTTTTTTCAGTATGATGGTATAATAAAGTTTTCAGGTAGTAAGTGGTTTCAGTTAGTATTTGCCATGAATTTAACGCTGGAAAAACGAGAAGTCCTAACACATGATCACCCTATTCTTCAATATCATTATTACCTCAAAACGTGATATTAAGATTATTAGTTAATAATTGAAGATATATAAAGTATAAAATATCTTAAGTTAGTCACAGTTAATGATGTTTTTTTTTTTAAGAAGACAAGCTAGTAAGTAGCTAAGATGTTTAGCCATGCTTATGATGCTTTTGTCTGCCATGCCAGAAAGGCTTGCATAGTTACAGAACAAAAGCTTCCCACTGCCCAGTGGAGTGAATTAATCACTAGATTGAAAAAACATGAACATGCAGTAAAACTCCACATTTACACAAGTTGATATACAGGCGATTAGATATGTGTGTTTTTTTTATATTTTGTCTTATAAATTTGTTCTGCTGTTCTTTTGTTTTTTTTTTTTTTTTTTTTTTTGAATCTGTGTTACCCTATCACATCCGACTTCAACTCTATAGCGGTCCCTCCCCCACTAATTCCCTTTTAAATATGAGTACTACCCCCCTTGTCCTGAAAGAGTGCCATACCTTCTACTAAAAGCTGTCAGTTGAAGCTAATTAAATAATGTCATTCTTTTCAATGGAGCATTTTCTGTTTCTAAAACGGAAAACAAACCACATCAGTTAAAATTACATTTTTTAAAGTTATTTAATTAGCAAAATAATGTTAAGCATTGTATTATTTTAAAGTGATCCATTTATTTTGGGTTATGTATAACTAATTTGCTGATTCTTTAGTCACTAGGTTTTGTAGTTTTAATTTAAGAGGGTTTTAAATCATTTTAGAAAGACTTATTGGACAGAAAACAAATGAAAGAAGTTACAGGTTATGGGACGTAGTCAAAAGTATGAATCAATATTCCACTTTTGGAAATAAAAATAAAAAGATCTGACAATAATTGTCTCTTTAGTTATTGAGGCTGGAGGAAGTTGTATGGACACTTTTTTTTTAATCTTGAAATGTTTGAAGAATAGGACCATTTGGACCAATTATGTGTCAGGATAATTTTTATATGCAATAAATATGTTTGTATCACTGATTAATAATGCCAATGTCAGAACTTGTGTCTGCTCACAATTAAAAAAAAACAACTTATTTTGTTACTAAAACCAGACATTATGAAACTACAAAAAAATGGAATGATCTTGAGAACTAATTAGTGGATACAACCCCTGAACTACATTACAAACAATGTAGTTGAGAAGCCAAAAACTTAAGCGATTACCACAGTTGCCCATAGGGCTTTATTAATTACATTTATTATAAGGACGTTTTTATGAAGCTAACATTTATATAAACCGTTATTTTTTTGTGTTTTCTTTGGCTTTACTTATTTATATGTACATTAAATACCATAATTGGGTCTAATGCAAAGCCTCCATATGAAACTCTTGAGGGGCAGATTTAGGCTGTGGTAGAGTAGGCAGCATTATCCAATCCATTCTGGGTTGGCCATTTTGAAAGTTGTGCCACCTATCGGATTGGTTTTACATCCACACAAGAGAAACAAAGTATTTAAAAGTTAAAAGGAATGTGAAGCATTGTATTTTGACAAACCCAGAACTCACAGAACAAGCTATTTATTTTCCCAATATATTTAAGCAGGCTAACATTTATTTACTGATTGTTTAATTCCCCTTTCATGTTTCGTGTAGTGCATATTGACGTCTACGCTGCAGCATTTATCTTCAGTCTCGATCTTGTTCTGCCAAAATTTACAGCATGTCTGGTGTCTACAATGATACTCTTTGGTCTGATGAGAACACAGACAGCTTTTGGGAGGTCAGCCACTATTCCAATTTAAGTATTCTTAAAGGTATATGAATAACCCTATGACATTCCTACAGTGTACAGTGAAGTTGCTGAAATAGAAGTTATGTTGTCTTAGGTTGGGAACTACAAGCGTACAGTGAAACGAATCGATGATGGTCACCGTCTCTGCAATGACTTCATGAGCTGCATACAAGAGCGTGCCAAAATAGAGAAGTCTTATGCACAGCAGTTAACAGACTGGTCCAAAAGATGGAGACAGCTAGTGGGAAAAGGTAATGAATGTACAGTAAATTATATTCAGTGCCTGATTGTCAGCAATATTAAATCTTTTAAATATGTTTACTCAAATGTCTTTAATACTCAAATACTTTATTAAGCATATTCCTTTGTATGTGTTAAATTTTATGAATTATTTTGTGTAATATTTTGATTCTTAATGTTCCTCTTGTCTTCATTTGTAGGGCCACAGTATGGGACAGTAGAGCGAGCGTGGGTTGCACTGATGACTGAGGCAGAGAAGGTGAGCGATCTCCATCAGGATATGAAGAGCAACTTGCTTAATAAGGATCTAGAAAAAGTGAAAAACTGGCAGAAGGACTCCTATCACAAACAAATGATGGGAGGCTTTAAGGAAGCCAAAGACGCAGAAGAAGGCTTCAAAAAGGCTCAGAAACCATGGGCCAAAAAACTCAAAGAGGTAAAAGATTATATCCTCATCAATTAAAAGTTTACTTTTAGTGCATTTTAGAAAGTAAATGATGCAAAAATGCTAATTATATTATGTTCATTAGAATTTGCATAAAACAATGTGAATGCAGACCAGTTTAAAACTCTTTACCTTTGTAGTTCTCAAGCTGCTTTATGGAATGTAAACAACAGTGATTACAACCCTGGGATGGGTGGAGTTTAGTGGTAAATGCACTGGACTTGGTTTTTAAACAAGTTTGTGTTTAACCTTATTATATATATTTATTCATCGATTATATTCCGCTTAATCCTCTAGTAGGGTCCCGGTAGGGTTCCCAATGCCTCTCCAGGGGAGAATGTCTCTGGTGCTGCGCAGATAGATCCAGGACAGAGCACCAATCTATCGATGGGCACACACTCAATCACACAGCCCCACACTCTATGGGGCAATTTAAAGCATTAATTTGACCTTGAATCCATGAGGAGAACATGGAAACTCCACCTAGATCAGGATTTGAACGGGAATCCCCAGCACTGAGAGACAAACGTGCTAACCACTAAGCCACCGTGCCCGTCTGTATGTGTCTGTATATATGTACATTATTAAATTTTTTTTTTGTATATTTTCTGATAGATGGAGACAGCTAAAAAAGCATATCATATGACCTGTAAGGAGGAAAAGCTTGCATCCACCAGAGAAGCTATGAGCAAGGGAGATAACGCTACCAGTTTAGAACAGCAGAAAAAGCTTCAGGAAAAGCTGGAAAAGTGCAAACTTGACGTTCAAAAGGTACATATCAGTGTTGCCTAATTTCTGTAATTTAAGGCCTGGTCATATTTTTAAGGGGTTGTGAAATATTTCACTAACAATAACTATTAAACAAAATATCTAAACAAATGTGTTTGGTTTTATTGTAGGCCAAAGAGAAATATGAGAAGTCTCTAGACGAGCTGGGAAATTGTACACCGCAGTATATGGAAAACATGGAGATAGTGTTTGAACAGTGTCAACAGTTTGAGGAGAAAAGACTTTCCTTTCTTCAGGAAGTGCTGTTGGACGTCAAACGCCATCTCAACCTTACTGAGAATCAAAGGTCAGTTTGAGGTTATATATTAATTCATATGCTAACAACATAAAGCACAATATACAAACAAATGATATTCCCCGAGACTAGCAAAACCTAGTTATTTAGAGGCCTTGCTGTTAACCATACCAAAAACATTTTAAAGTCATTGCATTTTTTGATAGACAACTAGTTATTTGCTTATCTTTTTAAATGAGATTTTAATTTCATTTTATTATAAATTAAGCTGTACGGTGGCTTAGTGGTTAGCACGTTCGTGTCAGCGCCGGAGATTCCAGGTTTGAATCCCAATCTGGGTAGAGTTCCCATGTTCTTCCCGTGTCTTCATGGGTTTCTTTTGGGTTAATTGGTAAATTGACTGCTCTAAATTGCCCCATATTGACTGTGAGTTTGTGAGTGAGTGAGTGTGCCTGGCGATAGATTGGCATCCTGTCCTGGGTGTATTTGCTCAGCACCCAAAACATTCTACATTGGATGGGCATGGGGACCCTGGTAGACAATAAAGTGCAACATAATGAATTAATGAGTAATATTAAAGCAATAAGGCACGAGAGGACGTGCATTAGTGTGAATAAACCACGGGTGCCTTTACGTCTCTTCCCATGGTTTATTTACATTAATGCACAACCTCCATCGCCTTATTGCTTTTATAAAACGGTTACCAACACAATATAATAAGAAAAACAAGGTTTGATTCATAAATGCCTTGACTGAAAGCAGAATCGATAATATACTCGCCTTCCGCCACATAATCCAGTCAGTGTTTGTTTTAAATGGACCCTGAGGCAAGTAAAAGATTTCCGGTTTCTTCGGAAATTTCCAGAAACGGAAACTGGAAATTTCATTCAAATACTGCCATCTACTGGCCAAATTACAGAACACAGTTTATGAAAACGTTCCGGTGAACAATAGCATTTTAGTGTGGGTTATTGTGAATAATGTCACAGCTAGACAAGCGGCTCAGCCAATCTGATTCAAGTACCGGACTCATATCAAAGGACAAACAAACAAACAAACAAACAAACAAACAAAGCAGTCCATTTGGTGTGCATCATACTGCAAACCAAATTAAAAAGACTAACATCCTGTTTTTACAGCTATGCTACAGTTTATCGGGACCTTGAACTGACCATCAATTCTGCCAGTCCCCATGAAGACCTTCAATGGTTCAGTACCATCCATGGCCGTGGCATGCACATGAACTGGCCACAGTTTGAGGTGCAATAATTACTTTAATGTTTTTGACTTAAGTTTTGGTTTGCATGCAGCATTTGAAATAACATTAAACAATAATACTATTATAGAACTTTTAAATCCAATGCTATGATGAACTTGGTATTTTGCGAAATATTGTAACAATACAGAAAGGATGTTTACTTGTTTCAATTTTTAGTACTGGGTAATAATATGACTCATCCACTCCACCCAAAGATATAAAACACTAAAGGAAAGAAACAGGATGTAATCTAAAAAAAAGAGCAGAAAAAGTATTTTTATTACATGAACGAATGAATGTCACAGAATGTCTAATAGATTCACTGATGACATGTTTTTATGTAAAATGTTTTTATGTTGTAGGAGTACAACCCAGATCTTAGTCATGCCATCAGTAAAAAGGAGAAGATAAGGAAGAACCATGATGGAGTAACACTCACTCATGTCACAACTGTTGGGGAGCAATTTACGCCAATGAATGGAAAACAAGAGAGGTAATAATTTGGAAATATTTTATGGTTGAATTATAAGAGGTCAATGTATTTTTTTCAATTAGTATCCACACTGATGTGTTGTCATGCCAAATTTTCATAAGGCCAGACATGGTTCTCCAGGATGCAGGAAACTTAAGCGTCACCACATCCAACCATGCCCATATGTAAATATCAAGTAATATACTGTGGTTCTCAACCTATTTATCAGTGCAAGCTCTCAATGCAAGCTTAATGGGCCACATGCATACTTCACTATCTGCCTTGTACTATGTAGGCTGTGCTTCTGTGTCAAAATGTATAGAAAAAAGACTTAAAGATGGACCAAATAAAAAAAAAGTGCAAGGTATATCTATGAGAAATATGTTGATAAATCAATTGTATTGTATATTTTACAATACAATATTATTTTTCAGTTCAGTGTGTTCATTTTGATTTGCAAAGGCACTTAAAACAATAATTTGTCATCTCTAATTTTTCAGCATGAGCAATTATGAAAAGACTGAGGTATACTCAACGGAGTGGTCGGATTCCAGTGGAGACAGTAACGCATTTGATGACACAAGTCAAGGCGTAAGAGTGAGGGCACTCTATGATTATGATGGACAAGAACAGGATGAGCTCACTTTTAGAGCAGGTGAGTTATGGAATTATATTGTGTAGCTAAAATTAGAATTCTAATTATACTATCCTGAAATTATATATAGATATTATCAAATTAATTACATGGATTTAAATTTGCATGTTTGCAAATTTTTAACATTCCATATTATCTTGCTAACGGCTGTATTCGATAGGAATAACAGTTGCCAAAACAACTTGAATCCCTCATAAACAAGGGTTGACACAACAAGTATATCAAAGTGGAATCTGCACATTTTTGGACATGAGGCCTTGGCTTATCAATATTTATTAAATTTAAATTTTAAACAATAGATTTTATGTGTGAGGTAAACAACACTTTTTCAGCATCGAAACACTTGTGTACTTCAATTATGAATAACCTTACAAATTTTAGATGCCAATAAGGAAAGCCACTGCACTCAACCATTGTAATATTTTGCAGTTTTACACCAGTGGAGTGACCCTTTTGTAAACACTTTATCTGGCCTGTTGTGGCTAAAGATAAAACACATTTACAATAACAAAAGGGTATAATTTATTGTGTCCAGTTTTAACAACTGGCTTATTTTGGGAGTGGGAGGCAACCTGAGAACAAGAAAACCCAATCAAACAAATTGAGAACATTTAACATAAACAGTTTGAACCTGGGACCTTTATGCTGTAAAATGTTGACGCAGCCCACTACTCCACTATTTCACTTAAACGTAAGGTTTTCCGACACAAGAAATGATCTTTCTTTGACTATTAATTAGTGCCAGAATAAAAAACAAAAAAATGTCACTTGCTCCTAAGTAAACATTTAGTGTTCAGATGAACATTGTTATAATAAAAAAATGGGTGTTAAAGAATGCAGGTCTTTTACAATAAATATTTCATGTATGTAAAATGTGCATGAAATGTAACCCTGCATCAAACTTATAAAGAATATAGGCTTGTGGAGGAAATTTGGGGGTGCACTTGGGGTATAGTGAACTGGTGGAGGTAGTGTGGAAGGGGATGATGCGGGGCGCTGGTAATGTGCTTATTGGAATTGTACTTATTTTTAAATTCTGGATATAATAATGAACCCTAATATAAGTTATTCTTTTTCAAATAGGTGATGAACTGATCAAACTAGAGGATGAAGATGGTCAAGGTTGGTGTAAAGGACGACTGAACAATGGTCAATTTGGCCTGTACCCTGCTAATTACGTTGAGCCTATTTAATTACCTCATTGTGGGAGGATGGCCTTTTGTGTGCAATGGCCAGACAGACTATTCAGAACTCAGTTTAGAGCCAGACTCTAACTCCAACAACTGATTAAGCACCTTTAAACAGTACTTAACTATCAAGGGGAAAATGCGCAAAACTGAAAACCCCCAGAAATGACACATATCTACACATGTGTAAGACCATTTCAGTGACTGCAAAAAAAGCTTTGTATTCCTATTTATCTGTATTATGTGAGAGCATGTTTTTCTGTAGACCTGTCTATGTAATGACATCTTCACAACCTAGCATAGCAAGTATGAGATATTTAATGTTTAACTTTCTGTTGTTGCTGTGATAGCCTTAGTTCCTGTCCCTTTTTCATGCACTGGCTGGTATAAAACCAATCTTTACATACTCTTTATTTATTAATTTGCTGAGGTCCTTGTCATAAATATGATGAAATATTATCTTGTGTATGAAGATGTTTTAAGCATCTGCTACAGCGTTTACACATTTGTTCCATTAGGTTTGGTGCAGCGAAACTAAAGTCCTGAAGCTGATCTTTGGTAATGCATTTCAGGTGTCTTCTTTAAGTGCCATAACCTGGCATTTTGGACCTTGTTATTTTGGAAGCCGTAATAGAGTAAAGAGTGGAAGCTGTTATAGCTAAAAAAAATACTTCAGCTTAGAATGCGAAAGTGTTAGCAAAACTTTTCAATTTGATGTGTAGGTGACTAAATACTTTGGTCCATATAGTATATTTTATTAATCTCGCCATGTGATGTTAAAGACTGAAGAAAGTCAAGCCAGTTTTTTAGCATTGTAACTAAGTGCCTGACAACGCATCTTTAAAGTTTACGGTAACACTTTACATAAATCCGGTATTCTTAATGCCTGATTAACACATTAATAAAGCTTTATTAAGTATTCATAATGCTTTATATGTGTCAGAAGCCATATGTTCATAACCACACTCAAAGTTTTATAAAAACATGCCATAAGGTTTTATAACACAAAGTGACATAATCAATTATAAATTACATATTTTTCTTGTTCAATAATTTTTTAAGAGACCAGTGAGAGAAAGCCTTATAACGTTTTTGTTTAACTAGTGCTTTTCCTAAAAATAACTTAAATGCTCATAACACTTCATTTTTATTACATGTTTATAAAAGCTTATAAGCTCTATTTCCATGCATAAAGCAAAGTGTTGTCATTCATTACCTCTTTGAAAGAGACTGCATACAAAATAGTGGTACATAATGACTTATAAAAGCTTAAAAATGCTCTTTACAGACTTTTAAGAAAAGTAATCATCTTGTTTTAGGCAAGAATGTCTTAACTACCTAGGAATCCCAAGTTCATATTATGTGTTATTGTCAAAGGTAATGTCATGAATACTTTATAAAGCTTCATAAATGCACTTATAATTCCTTTATAAATACAGGATTCATAGAAAGTGTTACCAAGTTTACTTCCTGAGTAATAAAGTATGACCTCACTACTCTGACCTCATGCTGTTTACCCTGCTCCATACTTTACTTTACATACATTACTGTTTGAAGGAATACTTCATTATAACCATAAGCTGTGATGAACAAACGGTAGATAAGAATGAATCCTACAATTCTTTAGGCCCATAAAGATGGCAAACATGGCCTGTTAGGTTTATGTTATCTTAGCTATGTTGGCATAACTAAGTAAAGAATTACTTTATTTGTATATGAGTAATGTGCAGGGTATGGCAATGAGAACTCCAGCGTGGTCTGTGTATGAGGAAATTCATGTATAAGACGGTCTACATTTGATAATTGTATGGTTACTATTGAAAATAAATACTTGATATGCCTCAGTGGTGTGATAAAGATGATGTTCACACTTTGCGTAGGCTTTGGCTCGGGGTTTGGAGATGCTGCCCTATCAGGCAATAGCACTTTTAGACGTATTAAAACTGACCATCTGTGCACACAGACATAAACACAGACTAGTTTAAGGAAAATATTTTTTAGGTATTTGTATACTTATTTTATTACATTTTCATTTTTTGCCGTGTGTTGATTGAATATATGTGATATCAACAAATTAAGTTCATGTCTGGTAAGTGCTAAAGCCACAACAAATATAGATGTTCCAAACCTAATAAACCACTCACCCTCTGACATAAATGCTAAATAAATCATTATTTGCCTTTTCACGATGGTTTACTGCTGGTCATTTTGACATGTCCTCATTAACAATTTATCAGCCATCTGCCTGGTTCTGTTAAAACCATGCATTCTATAGATCAGAGTGTTTTGATACTAGATATTTTGGGCTTTTTTCTTTGAATCAAACACTTTCTTTTGTTTTATGTTGGAAAGGATTAGTACTTTTTGTAGTTATTTATTCATTTATATTGTTCAGTTTTAGTGGACTACTGGAAAACTGATTCGTGTGTTCATTATACTTTTTATGTGCAATTCTGTACAGCAACTATAGTATGATAGTGTAATAGTTTTGTGCTTTGTATCAAATAAAACACAAATGCTCCATAGAAATAATCAAAGTAATAAAATTTCCTATTCTAAATGTTATACATTTTATTTTATAATATCTTATAATTATTTTTAAACAGCATTACTCCTAAGAGCATCATCACGTACTTAATTAGGAAACCATAAAACGCAATATAAAAAATGAACACTAGATGGCAATGTTCTAATAGGTTTGATAATGTGAGACTTTAAACTGGCGTTGTGGTTTATACAAAATATATAATTTGTAAACGTCAGATTAATTAAGATTAATTAAGATTCATTCATATTGTAAAACCATGTCAGTTAAAGGTTCATTTATAATCTTTAAGGAAACTGCACAAGTAGGTATTGCAATACAACATTAATATAACCGTCATAATAGTACTGATTTAATTATTCCTATTCTTATTTAAAAAAATATATAAAACTGGAAAATTTAGAATTCTTTCAGGTATGATAGCTGTATCTTGGAATGTTCAGGTAATTTTTTTTTTTTTTTTTACAAAAAAGCACTCAAAAAATTTATAAAGTACTTAAACAGATCTCAGATTGATGGATTGCTCTTTTTTTCTTTATTTACAGTTTAGTTTTACAGTGGTACTTGAAAGTTTGTGACCATTAAGAATTTCTGAACAAATTTAACTAAAAATGCACCCCATTAACAAATGTCTTAACATAATCAATAAAACTTAATTGAATGAGACAAAATGATTAATAGGCCTAAGGCATGCTACTACCATCACTGCATTTCACAGATGATGAGGGTTTTATGCTTTAATGATATGATTTTATTGAAATATATTTCCTTTTAAATATTATTTTTTTTCCTTTAAAAATATTTGTACCACAAGACATCTGTCAACAAAACATTGATCCAGCAACCTTCTAGCTTGTCCATGTAATCATTATCTAACTACATAAGCAACGTTCTGTTTAGAAAGAAGCACTTTTCTCATTGCACTCCTGCCATACACAGCATTGTTCAGCAGTCTGCTAAATTTATAAGCATTGACATCAGATAATGTGAGAAATTGCACAGACGTCACATTGGACTTCTTTGTGAACTACTACACACCCTGCTCTTGACATCTATTTGTTGACCACTCCTGGGAAGGGCTATAATGATCTTAACTGTGATGAAGTCTTCAAACATCTCAGTTTTATACCATAAACACAAATGTGATGAAAAGATCAGACTTAGTTTACATTGTCTTGCCCAGGCCCAGGATGGATTGGTGCCATCTGCCCAGTGACCGAGATGTTCTCACCTGGATAAGCATGGGAAGCGGAAGCGGAAGATAATGGATGGATTCATATTTTGTTTTCCCAATATTTGTATCTCATTGGTCCTTAAAAGTAAGACTTTAAAATCCAATTAAGTTTTTATTTGGATAACAGAGACAGCTATACTTTATTTCATTTCACAATCAAAAGTAATTTAATAACGTGCAAATTTAACAGTGAGGGATAGAAAATCAAAAAGAAAATTCAGAAAATCACAGTATAAATGATATAAATTGATTTGCATTTTGCAGCGAGAAGTATTTGATCCCTTATCATCGATTAAGAGTTCTATCTGAGGCCCTGTGCAAAATCTCACCTTGTGGGGTATCCTTGAGAGATCAGTCTAAAACTACACGGGGGAACAGAAAAACTAATAGTAACACATTACTTAGTAGGTCCAACTCAAGAAGGCACATAAGCAGGCCCATCTGAAGTTTGCCAATAAATACCTGGAGGATGCTGACAGTGATTGGGAGAAGTTGCAGTGGTCAGATGAGACAATTATTTAGCTCCTTGCTACTTAACTTAAATCCACCAAGTTTAGAGGAATAGAATAGCTGACTATGACCCAAATAACACTGTCCCCACTGTCAAGCATGGAGGTGGAAACAATTTTTAGGGGGTTTCTCTGCTAAGGGGACAGGATTACTTCACTGCATCAATAGGAGAATGGAGCCGTGTAGTGTAAAATTCTGAGTGACAACCTCCTTTCCTCTAGGACTTTGAAATGGGTTGTGGCTGGTTCCACCAGCATGACAATGACCTATACAGCCAAGGCAACACAAGTAGTGGCTCAAAAAGAAGCACATTAAGGTCATAGAGTGGCCTGGCCAGTCTCTAGACATTAATCTCAGAGAACACATATGGGGAGCTGAAGCTCCAAGTTGCCAAGCGATAGCCTAAAATTCTTAATGATTTTGAGATGTGGACCAAAATTCCTCCCGACATGCACAAACCTCATCATTAACTACAAAAACCCATCTGCTATGCTCGCCAACAAGGGTTTTGCCACGAATAATTAAGTCTTGTTTGCTAGTGGGATCAAATACTTATTTCTAAATGCTACAAAATTTATATCATTTACACAATGTAATTTTCAGGATTTTCTTTTTGATATTCTGTCTCCTTGTTGAAGTAAATACCCTTAAAATAATAGGCTTCATAT
>JAOUQT010298116.1:0-16433 GCA_025769995.1 Xyliphius kryptos | reverse complement strand
ATTAAATAATTGAAAACATGTTTTATAATCTAGTTCTTTAAAATAGCCACCCTTTGCTCTGATTACTGCTTTGCACACTCTTGGCATTCTCTCAATGTGCTTCAATAGGTAGTCATGTGAAATGGTTTTCACTTGTGCCAATAAGGGTTAACTAGTATAATAAATTAGAATGCCAACAGTGTGCAAAGCAGTAATCAGAGCAAAGGGTGGCCATTTTGAAGAAACTAGAATATGAAACGGTTTCAGTTATTTCACCTCATGTGTTCATTCATAGTTGTGATGCCTTCAGTAAGAATCTACAATGTAAATAGTCGTGAAAACACAGAAAATGCATTGAATGAGAAGATGTGTCCAAACTTTTGGCTTGTACTTTATTTTATATCACACATTTTGACGAATGTAAAGTGCTCACAGGTGTGGGTTATTGTGAAGATCATGGCTAAATAAGCGGCTCAGCCAATCAGATTAAAGGACTGGACTACCGGTTTCATAAATGAAACTACAGCAGCTCTGCCGCACTAAAACTCCCTCACCGCATCAGTGTCACTGCAGAACTGACAAACAATACACCACCCATATTATACCTGTTCAGTGATGGATCAATAAAGAACAGACAACCAACAGGGAACTAACAACAAAAAGAGAAACGTATGCATTACAGTACATCTATATGGTAAGTGGAGAAATGGAAGACGGAGGAAATGGGAGGTGTCTCCAAACTTTTGACTCTTACTGTAAACGAGTGTGTGTCATTTAATATACACATGTATCAATCAGCTACCCAAATGTAAGCCTCAACAATGCTTCCATGGAATCATCAGAACATCTGTTTTTCATTTGGTGACAACACAACAGCAACATATCCAAAGCATTACAACATGACCAGCATAAACGTAACATTCAGCTGTTCCACACTATGTGCAAATAGAAACAACCCAGCGCACTAAGTGTTCCACTGTGTCCCAGTACACGTGCACACGCCCCCTTATGGCCTCTCGATCATGGGACGAGTTATTAGACATGAACTTGTGCCAACCAGCTCTTACTCTCGCCTTGTCTTTTAATATTCTGTATTTTAGAGGGGAACCAGGTCACAGCTGGAGATTGTGCATGGAGTACAACAAACAAACACACTTCAACTTACGTTGTCCATTTGTTTCCAGCTTTGTTCCAAACACTGCTGGGCTTTTCTTCCCTCTTGAAGGTGCTGTGAAGAACATTATTAAAATGTTACTGCCCACAGAATACAAAATAGGAATGTAATAAACTAACACCAGTAGGTACTATTGGGGTTTCATTAGGTTTTCTTGTACAATAATTTAAGTGTTCAAATGTATTGCTTTGCAGCTGGAATTGTGCACATTTTTATTGTTTTACAGTGGGACCAAAAAACATTTAGTAAGCCACTGATTGTGCAAGTTCTCCTACTCAGAAAGACGAGGGAGGTCTGTAACTTTCATAGGTGTATTGTATTGCATCATCCTACTGTGGGATTTTTTTTGTAAGATTTATTTGTAAACAATGGTGGAAAATAAGCCTTTGGTCAAAGACAAAAGTTCAACTCAATACTTTGTAATATAACCCTTGTTGGCTATGACAAAGGTTAAACATTTCCTGTACGTCTTCAGCAGGTTTACACACAGTGTAGCTGCTATTTTACTCCATGCGGATCTCATCTTCCAGAGCAGTGATGCTTTGGGGCTGTCGCTGGTCAACATGGACTTTCAACTCCCTACTTTAGTACGAATCTACTATTTACATTGTAGATTCTTACTAAAGGCATCAAACCTATGAATGAACACATGAGGAGTTATGTACTTAACAAAAAAAAGTGAAATAACTGAAAGCATGCATTATATTCTAGTGTCTTCAAAATGGCCACCCTTTGCTCTGATGACTGCATTGCACACTCTTGGTATTCTCTCAATGAGCTTCAAGAGGTAGTCACCTAAAATGGTTTTCAGGTAGGTCTATAAGGGCTAATTAATATAATTAATTAGAATGCCAACAGTGTGCAAAGCAGTAATCAGAGCAAAGGTTGGCTATTTTGAAGAGACTAGAATATAAAACATGTTATTTCACCCTTTTTTGTACACAACTCCTCATGTGTTCATTCATAGTTTAGATGCCTTCAGTGAGAATCTACAATGTAAATAGTCCTGAAAATACAGAAATCGCATTGTGTGTCCAAACTTTTGGCCTGTACTGTACCTCTCTAATCTTTCTAAGCAAGAAAACTTGCATAATCAGTGGCTCAATAAACGCTTTTGGCCCCACTGTGTATATCTAGGGGCCATCAATCTGAAGTTTGTGGGTTCAACACCCTGGTCCAAGTTACTAAGTGGCTTCTTCTTAACCCTCACTGCTCCTGGGGTGCTTTATAAACCCTGTGTTCAAGTTGAGATTTTGCTAATGGTTTTGAATAACAGCATCTGCTAAATGACCTAACGTAATGCAATGCACATGTACAAACTAATTGGCTGTTTTCTTAGCGATGCATTATTCAGACCCATGTTTGTTCACATTGGTTTGGTCTGTCAGTAGTAATTCAGTGGCTTTTGGACCACAGACCAGCAGGCTAATGGTATAAGCTGCACCACTGCTAAATTCTAATGAAAGGCACTCAGACTAGGTCTTTGACTCAGAGTTTTGATTACTAATGACCGCTGTAAGTCACTTTAGATAAGAGTGCCTGCTAAAGGTTGTATGTGGAAATGTGCAAATATGAATGTAAATATAGTGGCATGGCTACTTGTGAGGTCACAGCACAATTCACTCAGACTGCACATGGATATTTCTTGTAAGCAGGAGATGAAATTCCAACCACTCTTTTTATTTCTTTAAAATGATTTCAAAAAGCAAAAAGTTGGGTATTTTTTTTTAAGTAAAATTAAATGTAGGCGTGTAAAACAGTGACGGAAATGACACTTTTTACGCACGGTAGCGACACAATTAAACCTATCTTGCTGGCATTTAAACAAAACACTATATCATTACAGCATCCAAAACCCTAACAGCTACCGTAAAAACCCTGACAAACGGACTGGAACATTGGATTAGTATAGCGGGTCACATTGTTGTACAAGTTACTGCACCTGCTTAAGGGCACAAAGCCAGTGTTTAATAGTCTGTAAAATACAGTTCTCACATGTTTTCTTTCTGCTTTGATGTCCTGCGAGTATCTCATCAGCTCTCCATACACTTTGTGGCCCATCTCCTCGGCAACGACCTCTCGTTGGCCGGCGTAGTCGTTCAGCTCGTTCAAGATGCCGTAAAAAGACAAGCATGACGTAAACCTGGATAATGGTAAAACATTCCTCAGGTCTGTTATTGCTCAGGCCATAAAAAATAACTTTGAATCAGACATGAGAACAAGACGGTGAAATTCCTGTAAAATAAAATCGAGCTGCACCATTTTACTGTTTTAAAACAAACACCGTAAAGCAGCTGCCCCCACTGATTCCATGTAAAACAAAAGGATTTCATGATGTATTAACATGTAATGTGCTCACAAATCAACATAAACCCGGTGCATAGTTGCATATGGTGTACTCTGAACTTGAACGAGCCTGACCTGTTAACAACTTTATTAAAATGCTACCCCTCCTCAAAAAAAAAAGCCATAAAGGGAGGAAGAACTTCTGACCCCAAAGCATTTGGCGCACAGCTCCTGTCTGGAGCAATCCCCTCAACACATTTTTTTGGTAGAAGGACAGAGTGTTCTAAAGACATGAGTCCTTTAGATGTAATGGTGCATTTCTAATGGAATTCATTAAAGCTAAAAGGGAGGCTTTTAATTTGATGAGCAGATCATACCCTCTCCTCCTCCTCCTCACTCCTGATTTACAGTGAGCACTCCTACACCACACACGGTGAGACACTAACATACCAGCAAAACCTCACACTGACACCTTGTTGGTGGTGAACAAAGGGAAGCCGTGGGTGTGACAGGGAGCACAACATTCAAATATTTGGTCAGCTCTACTTCAATCAGAAGCGCTCGCCTGATGCAAACTAAGTTCCTTTTTGGATTTTTCCAATTCGGCGCACATACAGAAAACAAAAAACATAGATGAGAGAATTAATAATTTTTGCATAGAATTCCAATTGAATGAATCACAATGAATGCATTTTTATATATATATATATAAAGTTGGATTAGCCTGAGATCCTTTGGGATCTAGGATGTTATTTTAGTGTTTCCTTTATTTTTTGAGTTGCCGAACCATGGCATATGCATGACGGGGCCCCACCCCCTTTACCTATTTGTTTCCCAACATGGCCGCCATGCAATTCCTTAAATTTTTTACAAATACTGCATCAGGTAATGGTTTCCATCAGTCATTTCTGGAAAAATTTCGCCATTTGCCAACATTGGGACACATTCAGAGACGTGCTGTTCTTAATTACAGAAGCATAGTTATACAGTCTGCTCAACAATACACTGACTACATGAATACTTTCGGAGTTTATGGTGGCGAGGCCGAAATAGGAGCAGCAATATTTTACTGGGGAAAAAGCTCATATATGCAGCGTATGCACCACTGCGGTTGACTAATGTGGTAATATTTAACCAAAGCCCTGCCTATTTTTCAATTACAAAATATTCCATGGTAACATTAAATAAAAACCAATAAGAAACTGACCATTGTTCTTGTGATTTTCAGGCACTTTTTAACTAATGATAGAGTTTAAGTAAGTCAATTATTACATAATAATGGTTATTATTTCCAAGACAATAATCAGACCATCAGAATCTGTAATCGTCTCATTCTTAGAGCCACATTAAAACATTTGGATAGAACCAGATGTTGATCAGGACTAAAACCCTGTAAACTGCAGTCATACAGACTTTTGACCAGTTACATACATTTCTATTAACAAAATCACATCGACCTCACACGTTCATGGTTTAGATAGGGGTGGGCAAACTTTTTTACTCACAGGGCACAACAGGATTGAAAATTTGGGGCCAGGCCAGGATCAAATGATTTCAGTAAAAAAAATATTTTGTTGCCAAGTTCTTAAACACACTTCTCTTTTTTTTTTGGTCCATTTTTTACAAATGGGATCAAAAGGCAAAGCGAAAAAATAAGGTAGAGCACTAAACAACCCACCAGTGGAGTGTGCCATCAATACAGACAAAGCAGTGAAAAGAATCACAAATAAGGTCTAATAATATATTTGTTCATTTTAGCAGATGCTTTTTATCCAAAGCAACTTCCAAATATTCCACTTAATAGTTGAGGTCAGAACAAAGGGTTCATACAGCTCCCTTGGAGCAATGAGAGTTAAAGGCCTTGCTCAAGGACCCACATTGATGACTTCAGTGGACTCGGGATTTCAACCCACAAACCTTAGATTGCTAACCCAACACCTTAAACACTGAGCTACCACACCCATAATAGAATATCTTGACAATATTGCTTGGACAAGATCGGCGGGCCGGCTTTAAACAGCCTGCCCGCAGCTCGCCCGTGGTCAGTCGTTTGCCCATCCCTGGTTTAGATCATATACTGTAATCTAATTACTTGCTTACATCTTCAGTATATTTTAAATAGACCTCACCTGGGCTCCTCGTCTTTAGAGCGTTTGGGGCAGTATTTCTTTACAAGGTTCCTGTTGGACAACAGACGAACATATTTAGCAAACATCACACCCCCGCACACACACACTTTAAACAATGGATTATCACACATCAAAACTGCATTACAATGCGTACAGGACAAAAAAAAAATCTAACTGGGGAGGCTGAGAAGAAAGTGGGTCAAATTCATGAGAGAATCCCGACGTGATGTTCATTTCCCATAGTTTGACCCAGTTTTCCCCCGAAAATGTGTTATTTATGAGGCAATGGAGAGCAGTGCATTTCTCATGAATGAGAACTCTCGAGAGAAATAAGCCTGCCGTGTTTAGGCATGTTCCTCCTCAGGGACACATAATGGGGACTGGACTCTGTACGAGAGCCTAAAAGAGCTCACTTTTCTCAGCCAGATGTTCATTGGCCTTATTAATGCACACAATTCTCTTAAACAATGTTCTCACAATTCACATGTATGCACATATATATGCAGAGCAATCTGTGCACTTCTCGTGTTTACCCAAAATGACTACAAAGGTATTCCTGCGTCACAGATGAAAACTGATTCCTGAGCGGAAGAGCAGCACTTTCTCATTAGAAAAGATGTACTATAGTGGGAGGCTACATTATATTAAATCAAACACATTTTAAAACTTGGGTTATATTAGTCTTGTAAGGTCACGGTGGCTTAGTGGTTAGCAACCCCAGCGCTGGGTTCGTATCCCGATCTGGGTGGAGTTTCCATGTTCTCCCCATGCCCGCATAGGTTTCCTCCGGGTTTTCCAGTTTCCTCCCACAGTCCAAAAACATGGAATCCGGGTAAAATGAAATGCTCCAAATTGCCCCCTATAGTGTGTGTGGATGTGTGAGTTAGTGTGTGCCCAGCGATGGATTGGCACCCAGTCCTGGGTGTGTCTGCCAAGGATGGATGGATGAATGAATAGTACTGTAAGTGTTGATTTAGTAAAGCATTAAAAATGTACATTAAGTGTTGCTTCTATTGTTGTTTATCAAATTATGCCTGAAAAGTCTGAACCAAATTATACAATCATAATGTAAGCGAGTCCAGAGTCCAGATATCAGTAAAAGATCAGAGATGACTCAGCTTCTGTATCTAGGCAACGGTATATACTGCCTAAAGGATAGTTACTGGGCCTTTTAAATGAGGAGATGGTGCAGGCAGACAAAATATCTGCCTTAGGACTCATCACAAGCTGAAGCAAATGTGTGACATCTGACTAAATCTATAAAATCAATCCAGGAGAGACTAATAATGAAAATAACATTTACAAAGGACTTTATTTGCTTTCTAAGAGTACTTGACAACGCACACAAATACAGAGTCTTACAATATATAACATAAGGTGCTTGGTGTGCATCATCTCTATAGGGATTGGCACATGGATGGTAAGATCCATGGAGCTTGGCATACAGCAGAGCTTTGCGTATAGCAATTGGCGCACGGGTAGAGTGATGTGGAAGATGAATGGAGCTTGGTGTGAAGGCCACACACACACTATTGAGCCTCAGTTTAACTTGTCTTGAATAATTTCCACTGAAGTTGGATCATTTGATTTTCCAATTTGATTTTGAGTATGATTCCAAATCCAGACCTCCATGGGACAATCATGTCATTTGATCATGTTCCACTATTTACTAAATAAAGATTTTCAACTAAAATATTTTATTCATTGAGATCCAGGATGTGTTATTTCAGTGTTCCTTTAATTTTTTTAGCAGTGTATATATTTTTGCCTTGATTTTTACTAAAAACTTTAATATTTTGATTGGCGCCCTCTCCTGGGTGTAGTTGCCCAGCGCCCAAAACGTTCTCCCCTGGATGGGCATAGGGGAAACCTCCTTGGCCTTTAATCATCACGATTATTGCATTATGATTGTAATAATGTTATAAATGTGATCATTTCTTATTCAGTAATCATACCATCAAAATAATCGCCTCATCCCAACTACTGTGTCGTTGTGAAGCATGGCACATGTTGATTTCACATCAAAGGAATTTCTATGGTGCAGTGTAAAGTAAAAGCCCGTCTTACCGGTTCATGCCAGGCAGGTTGCCCCAGAAGTAGCGTGCACGGTGGGCAGCGGAAACCTCCTTGGCATCAATCATCACTGGGTTGCACTGCAGCAACAGTAAATTATATTGACTATTGAATATTGGCTGGTCAGTACAGATCAATATTGCTATTAAACAATAAGAGCTTTATATATAAAGTCCCATGGTGTGAGGTTTCACATTTCCTTCATTATAGAGTCGCACTGAATGGAATCCATAAAGTGATTCCTTACTGAATCACTCACATTATAGCTCAGGTTATGACCTCAGTTCACTGACAGCGTCACGTATGATCACAGTTTTGTGGTTGTACCTCGAGAAAGCGTGAGATGTCTCTCTTGTCGCTGACTCCCATGGCAACCACATTTTCAAAGAGCCAGAAGAACGGCCGATCATCTCCATCTTTAGGACGGGCCTCGTGCAGCAGGCGGTAAAACTCGAAAAACAAGCGCCCGGTACCTTCTGTACAACATGAACATGGCGTGTTACAAATATCACAGCCATACAGAATTATTAAAATATTCATAGTAATGTGTCGTTTGTATTCTCTGTTTACCAAAGAGTCCTTTCCTGGCGGGGTTAACGATGGAAAGATCGTTACAGGGGCTTCCCCCTATCACCAGATCAAAGGGACCCCATTCCTGTATCTATAACACACACACACACACACACACACACAGACAGACACATTAATTCTTTGCACTAAGAAAAGGAAGTAACTTGAGTGACACTGGATGGTGGAATCTGATCGCAGAAGGTTTAAACAGACACAACCCTGTTTTAACGATCACTGAGATCAGACTGCGGATGATTTGTTCAGTTTACCACATGAGTGAATGTGCATGATGTGTTTAACTGCATAATTTATATGTGTAATTAATTTTAGAATATAATAAAGTATTCAATAAAACTTTATTCGTTTCATTTGCATCACATGGGAAACAAGAACTGGGGCGCATGGGTCGAGTGGAGGGGAAGATGCGAGGCTCTTAGTGTATAGCAACTGGCGCACGGGTCGAGTGGAGGGGAAGACATGAGGCACTTGACGTATAGCTATTGGCGCAAAAGAGGAGTGGATGGGAAGACGCAAGGCGCTTGGTGTATAGCGATTGGCGCTCGGGTAGAGCAAAGTGGAAAACGCGTGGCACTTGACGTATAGCGATTGGCGCACAAATTAAGTGTAGGGAAAGAATCGAGGCGCTTAATGTATAGCAATTGGCGCACAAGTAGAGTGGAGGGGAAGATGCGAGACGCTTGGCGTATAGCGATTGGCACATGGGAAATGTAAAAAGGAAGTCATGTGGCACTTGACGTATAGCGATTGCCGCACAAGTTGAGTGTAGGGAAAGAATCGAGGCGCTTAACGTATAGCGATTGGCGGACAAGAAGAGTGGAGGGAAAGAAGCAAAGCCCTTAATGTATAGCGACTGGCGCACAAATTGAGTGGAGGGGAACACGCGAGGCTCTTAACGTATAGCGACTGGCGCACTAGTTGAGTGGAGGGGCAGACGCGAGGCGCTTGGCGTATAGCAATTGGCCCATAGGAAATGTAAAGGGGAAGACGCAAGGCGCCTGACATATAGTGATTGCCGCACAAGTTGAGTGGACGGGAAGACGCGAGGCACTTGACGTATAGCGATTGGCGCACAAGAAGACTGAAGGGGAAGACATGAGGCGCTTAATGTATAGCAATTGGCAGAAGGGAAATGTAAAAAGTAAGTCGCAAGGCGCTCGTCGTTAAGCGAATGGTGCAGGGGTAGTGTGGAGGCGAAGACGCGAGAACATTTCACACTGAATTTGAAATGAGTTCCATCCCAACAGAACATTCACCCGCAGCTACGCCTCTCTTCACATTTTTTTAACCGTATGTGCAATAATTAAGAAAATATCTGCACCCTCGTGTCCTGGACCGTCAGAGTAACAAGGTCTGAGTTAGACAGACACCACACTAATGAGCTCCTGCGGGAAATCCCAAATCTGGTTAGTTGTGTCTGTGGAGTGCCAGGACCAGGTCGGATTCTCCAGAGATTAAAACTAAGACCACAAAAAAACAGAACACTGCCAATCATTAAGCTAAGTGGTGGAATTCCATGGGATGAATTACAACATATATCCATCTGCACTTATGTTGTTGCCTCAACCAGCAAGAACATGTTAAATATTAAAGCAGTAAGGTACCAGAGGGCGGCATTATTGAGGACATTCGGTCATTTACATTTAGTCATTTAGCAAACGCTTTCATCCAAAGTGACTTACAACTATCCCAACTTAATGGTTGGGGTCAGAATGCAGGGTTGATGCAGCACCCTGGAGCAATGAGTGTATATATATATATATATATATATATGCATGCTTATTTTATATATTCAATATATGTAAATTTCCTATATGTAACCATTAATACAAATTTTATAAACTTTATTACATATTTCACATTTTACTCGTACACATATGTATATAACCTGTTTATATTTATGTATATACCTGTATGTATACACACACATTGATATTCAATGCACTGGTTTCTGTAACTAACGCCAATTATGTAAATAATGTTATATATTGCACTGCCGGTTAGATGTTAACTACATTTTATTTGCACAATGACAATGAAGTTGAATCTAATCTAATCTTTTGATTTCACTAATAATGAAAAACTGCCGACTAGTGGCCAAATTACAGAACACACAATTCATAAACAACATCTGTAAGAGACTTGGTGCTCATTTGGAATCGGCTCGCTGTTTATATTAATTTGTATTTTATGTTTTTAAATAATGTAATGTATATCACACATTGATACGAATGTGAAGTGGTTAGAGGTGTGTGTTATTGTCAATAAAGCCACAGCTGAACCAGCCGCTCAGCCAATCAGATTTAAGGACCAGAACTTTTAACCAGATTTAATAAATGGCACCAGTACAACAGCCCGCATATTTCGCCTCTGTCATTTTTTGTTCTGTTTTGATGAATATAGACATCATAGTTTCTCATTCTCTCTCTCACTCTCTCTCTCTCTCTCACACACACACACTGCGGTGCTTGCCAGTGCAGTATATCATGCCTGAGGGAGCAACCAGAAACTTTGCACTTCAAAGCCGACACTGAAACATGAGTTCCATCAGCAGCACTCACATCTTTATTTATACTCAGAAGAACAGAGTGAGTGAAAGAGAAATGAAGGCCAGATGGATGGAGGCCTTGTGGGCTAAACTACAGTCCTACAGGCTGGAAAACAGGTCACGGACGCAGTTACAACCCCAATTCAAACGTCATAAGTTTTATTTCATCAAGAAAAAATCCAGACCTCGGCCTCGGATCTAACCAAATTCCAGAAACCAGCTTTCAGTTACACAACAGGAAGTTCAAACAGAAATCGAGCCTGCAGTGAACAAGACGTATAATTTACAGGTGAAGATGAAGATGCAGGGTAAGTCAATGGCAGGAAGTGAAGGGGCGGAGCAAATTTGAAGTTTTCTACTGGTTTATGGTGATTACCAAAACCAACAGGTACACATTACAACTCCGAGAACTTATATTAAACGGCTAGTTCCGGTAATTAAATCTGAGTGGCTGAGCTGTTTGTACCGCCATGACATTATTGACAATAACAAACAAATGTTCTCTCATTTGTAAGTTGCTTTGAATAAAAGCATGTGTTAAATGACTAAATGTAAACATACACCTCTGAGCACTTTAAATTCGTATCAATGCATAATATACATTACATTCTTTTCATAAACTGTGCTCTGTAATTTAGCACTAGAAGGCAATATTTGATTATTAGAGAAACCGAAAACCTGTTACTCAGCGATCAGCGTTTACTTTAAAAACCAGACGTCACAGAAGACCAGATTATTAACGATTTTGCTTTAAACAGATGAATTTGTAAATCAAACCTTGTTTTTTTATTAAAGTGTGTAATGAATAATGGGAAAGAGATGTAACTGTACTCATATCACCCTGTGTTTTCTGTGATTTATTTACAATAATGCACAACCTCGAGTGCCTTGTTGCTTTTATTATAACTTTTCAGTCTACACAAGTGGACCCATGTTTGTATTTGTGATTTTGGAGTTTTACATGAATTTTTTGCTCATTTATCCAAAACAGCATTTGTGAGGTAAAGTACTGATTTTGGGAGAAAGCTGAAAATCTCCATTCTAGTTCCTAAAGGTCTATTATATTCATTCATCGCTGGGCACTCACTCACTCACACACACTATATGGGGCAATTTATAGCAGCCAATTTACCTTAAATCCATGTTTTTGAACAATTTATATTATATAATATTATAAAACGGTTATTGCCGGTCCTTATATATAAATGCCAGAGCAGTTTGTCCAACCGTGACATTATTGACAAAAAAAAACACACCTCTGAGCGCTTCACATTGTATGTATATGTGATATGCGTGATTATAGGGTTCAAATCCCAGGTCCACTGAAATTACAATGTGGGTCCTTGAGCGTCTGCTAAAAAACCAAATGTAAAGATACAGTACAATATTTTCTCGATGTTTTTATAAACTGCATTCTGTAATTTGGCCACTAGATGACATAATTTGACTATTAAAGAAACCGGAAACCTGTTTCTCAGCGATCAGTATTCACTTTAAAAATCGTACTAGATTACGCTGCGAAGACCAGTTTATTTTGCATTTATGAATCAAACATCTTTTTTTGTCGTAGGGTGTTTGTAAACGTTTTATAAAAGCAATAACACACGCCAGATCATGTATTAATGTGAATAAATCACGGGACAGAGGTGTAACTGTACTCCGGTGATGTCGTGCCCAACATCACCTCTTATCCCGTGATTTATTCACAATAATGCCGCCCTCTCGTACCTTATTGCATTATTATAATTCAAGTTCATCATCATGCAAAAGTGTAAAGTAAATACTTAATTTAATTAAAATATTTACCAAATAGAATTTGATCCCCACCAGGGGCAGCATTTCATTAGCATTAGAGAAGAAGAGATTTGCACACAGTTGACTTACATGTTTGTGTGTGACGTTACGGACGTCCCCAACGTACATGATGCGTCCCTGGTGCCTCACCATCCCCACAGTAATGGAGTCCTCACACACCTCGGATGCCACGTAGCGCTCCACCTGGATACCCAGATCCCTCAGCACCAACAGACCTAAGCACACACACATTCACACACAACACACACATTAAAAGGAAGCAGAGCCAAATGCACCCTAAATCTCTTTCCTGTTTAATTCATATGTCAGTTAGGTGGCTGTGTTTTCACCCGTAGCGATGCCATCAAACAGAGAGAGGACTCTGATTGGCTGCCTCTTCTCTGCTGCTACAGGTGTGTACAGTTTAGGAGGTTCCTAAGAGAGACGGAAAAAATGGTTTTGGATTTGAGGGGTTGAATAATAAAGAAGGTGACTGGTTTTAATGAAGGTTAATATGGATGTGTACACCAGGACATGTTCAAAAAGAACAATGGGTGATTTATTCTTTAATGTTCAGGAGACTCACAAAGTCTTGGTCATGGTTGTTTGCGAAGAACAGCTGGAGGCGCGATGTCCAGTCGTCTCTGCGGCGCAGCAAACCGTACACACCTTTACTGCTGCACATGTAGCAATTCCACGGATCCTCATTTATAGCAGTCTGCGCTGAACCGGTGCCCACCAACAGATCCACACACTCTACACAGAAGCACCTGGACACACACACACACACACACACACACACACACACACACACACACACACACAGATAAACGTTACATATATAAGTTTATTGTTCATCACGCAAAGTTAGAAAGAAACACACATATACACACACACACACAAATACACATAAAAAATACATATACACACACACACACGTATAAATACAAACATAAATGCACACACACACAAGCATATATGCTCTCTAATACACATAAATACAAATACTGTATAAAAGCACACACACATACATGCACATATACATGAACGAACATAAAATATACATACACATGTATATAAATGCAAACATTAATGCACACACAGATACACATGCATATATACATATATACACACGTACATAAAATAAACACATGCATATGTACAAATACAAATGTAAATGTATGCACACACAGACACTCACACACACACAGGTACATATCCACACCTTAACAAACAGACCTGCAACAGTTGTTATTGCCACACATGAGAACTTCTCTGCCCCCACAGCAGATGGTGCAATAGGACTGGTATCCATCATCGTCGTATTGATACGCACACTCCAGGAAGCAGTTCTGCACAAACCATAATACTCAGCATTACATCGCTTATATTTCACCCATAAAAATAAAATAAGGTCAATAGAAAGGACTACCAGAAACGCTTGGTGTAACAGGTGGGCATTGTCTAACCATGTGTGTGTGTGTGTGTGTGTGTGTGTGTGTGTGTGTGTACCTTGCAGCTCTGGCACATGGCTCCTACAAACAGCGGATGTTCTAGTGAAACATTTAGACTTCCACAGGATATGCACATATCTGCACACACATGACATCATCAGGCTTTAGGACAGAAATGGACAGAACTCTGCACATTACACAGAGCTGCATGATTGCTGGGCTGAAATACATTTGTTAATACAACAGGCAGTTCCAGTCATCAAATCGCTATACGCCAGTTTATTAACGATTTTGCCTTCAATAAACGCCTTTATGAAACAAACCTCGTTTTTTTTTTATTAACTGTTGTGTGTTTGTAAGAGTTTTATAAAAGCAATCAGCCACTCAAGGTTGTGCATTATTGTGAATAAATCACGGGAACAAGGTGTAACTGTGCTTCTCCTCACGTCGTGCCTAATAAAACCTCTTTTCTGTGATTTATCTATATAAACAAAAATATAGATGTTTGTTCAAAACCATAAATTTTAGAACTTTTGCGATTGATTTTAAAATTTTGACAGAACGTTGCATTTGAATACGCGCATACTTTATATAGTTTAATAATTTTGATTACTTGTATGTAAAAAATATAAGGAGCTTGGTGTGTGTCATCTCTATAGCAGTTGGTGCACAGGTACAGTGGTGGGGAGGGCGCAAGGCGCTTGGCGTATAGCAATTGGTGTGCCGGTAGATTGGAGGGAAATTCGCAAGGCGCTTGGCGTATATCAGTTGGTGCACGGGTACAGTGGAGGTAAAGACGCAAGGAGCTTAGCGTATAGCAATTGGCGTGCCAGTAGATTGGAGGAATATATGCAAGGCGCTTGGCATATAGCAATTTTTGCACGGGTATATTGGTGGGAAAGACACAAGGCACTTGGCATGTAGCAACTGGCGCACCAGTAGATTGGAGGAAAAGACGTGGGGCGGCTAACGTGAAGCTAATGCTATAATTAATGCTGACTAAATGTATCCGATTCGTTGAGCTTCCCGAAAACGTGCTTAAAGAAAGTTTTGCCAAATAAACAAATCGGTGAGTGATTTTAATTGAAAATTTCCGTTAAAATGCTCACCACACGGGTATAGAACGGGTAACGGGTTATAAATATATAAACTTCAAAGCCATCAGTCATTCTAAACCTTTTACATTGTTATTAAGTTTAACATATTACAAATGTGCCCTTTCTCTTTTCTTTCTTTTCCATTGAACCAGATGAGTCACAGCAACGCGTGGTACAGTCGCCCTCTCATAGCTTTATTGTATTCTAGTGGGAACTGCGTTAACTGCTTCTACCTTCAATGTTTCTGCACTTCTGCCGCACCTCATAGACGAGCCTCTCTGAAAAAGATTCAAACAATGCAGCTGAGTGTCCACCAGTCTGTACAGTACGAGTTAACCGGTGGGTGAATGTAATACCTCTGGTTCCTTCATCTATAATCTCTTTGATTTTGGGTTTCTCCAAATTGCTCTTCCTGGGTTTTTTAGCTGGTGGCGCAGTGTAGGCGGCGGCCTCTGGTTCCACCCACATCTCAGGATACACATCGGTGTAGGGGTTACGCTCAGCTAACACACACACACACTGTTATAGGCACATTAAATTACAGGCACACTTTATCTTCTCTGCACTCTGCCCATAATGATCAGAAAACCTCTTCTCCATCTGCTTCTTACTGAAGCTTCCAGAATTCCCATCAGGCTCTGCATTACTGTGTATGAGGGCAGTACCTGGTGGAGGTTCCAGACCCTTGGCTCCTGTAGGTAGGAATCCTCCACTTGCCCACTCAATCATCGCTTTAGTCTGCAGCTCAACGTTCTTCACCGAATCAGAGTCGTCATTTGATGCACAGACAGGAAACGGCTTCCCTGCCCGCGTACTGGCCGTCTAAACGCACAAACACAGATACACAAAGATGAATAATGATGTAAAGTCAATGCTTATATGCACATGGACCACATAGTGAGTCATAGTGAGTCATAAACGTGCAATAGTTACTCACTTGTAGCACCTCGTAGATAGCTTTTCTGTACATTGGCTGCTTGCTGTAGGTGGGCTGATGAAAGGCAGTAGAAAACGTACTCAATGGTAAAAGTTTTTCCACGCAAACCTGAGCGGCGCATCAGAGAGAAAACAATGATTTAGGACTCAGGGCTATTTAGACACACAGCAGGATGACATGATCTTTAAACGTCATGCTGTTTATGGTTAATAAATCCATTAGTGGGGCGTCACGTGGCTTAATGGTTAGCACATTCGCCTCTCAGCGCTGGGGATTCCCGGTTGGAATCCCAATCTGGGTGGAGTTTGCATGTTCTCCCTGAGTATGTGTGGGTTTCCTCCGAGTTCTCCGGTTTCCTCCCTCATTCCAAAAAA
>JAOUQT010298109.1:0-16435 GCA_025769995.1 Xyliphius kryptos | reverse complement strand
ACCTCCAAGAACACACTGTTCTGATTCAAATAATTAAAAAATGTGACACCCAGTAATTGCATGAGCCTGCAATAATGTTAAAAAGCAGTCAGACAGTTTTATTGGCAATTTATCAATAAAGCACTGTATTAATTAAGTGTTACCTTTATAAGATCTTTTAAAAGTTTGGAAATAATCAAATTGTTACCCAATACTTTCTCTTGGTAATTCATCAAAATAGGAAAAATATATTTTAATTGCATATTCTCATCAATTATATATACTACTTTATACTTTATAACTGTCTAAAAGTAAATATTTCTGAGTAATTCAAAAATTGCATTTTTGAGTCCATAATGCCAGAGACAAATTCTTAAAGATTTTAAAAAGGTGGGTTTTCAGGTTATTTTGGAATCATTATATACAATTAGTCCATTAAAATATTAACAAATTAAAACTTTGGCATGCATCCTAAACTAAGTTTTTACAGTTGGGAAGATTTTATTCAAACATAGTCAGATGAGATTAAAATTGCTTTTTGGCAAATCTCAGGGTGAAAATTACTTAGCTATATACATTATCCGATGCAGTGATGATAACAAAGGGAGGTTACACAAAGTACTAAAAGCAAAAGGTTATTAATTGTGGCACATGAGATTTTGATATTTTTTTCTTTAGTGGTGTTTAATCTCAGCACATTTTTTTAAAATTAATCAAAGGTTGAGTTGTGACATTGTCAGTGTTAAATAGCTAATAAACTACAGATATTTATATTCATACCCTTTCGAAACCATCTTCCCCCAAGTCTTCATCAAAGTTCAGTTCAGTTTCTTTCCTTTAGTTTTCAAACTGACATTTTAAATATTTTCCCCATCCTTAACATATTTTTACTAAATATTATTAACTGCATTTTTAAGTTTCAAAATAGATGTTTGTGAGTTGTGGAATGTGAAAGTAGAATTTCTACAAACCCGCTTTTTAATCAAATCAACCATGTGGTTTCTGTCATACAATATTATTAATGTTCATTCACAGACATGATTATCCCTTTCTGTCTGAAATTAGAAAGAGAATAAAATCTTTCTTTTATTGAACAGAAATGAAACCTGTACCGACCTTACAAAAATATCTTACATGTGCTTATTTTTGGCACATGATCTTAAATGATTTGTTTAAATTTATTTGAATTTTTTTTTTTTTTTGCAGTAGTATATATCTTGGCATAAATCTGCACAAAATATTACTTTTATTTTAGTAACAGCACGGCTAGTTTTCCTAATTTTTCCTTTTTAGGACATGCTGTTCATGACAATCTTTTGCTAAAACTATGTAGTCTTTGGAAAACATTCAAACGCTTATCCAATGTTTTGTCTTTCAAGAAATAATCCAGAGGAAAAAAAACAAGATTCAGCAGGAAACAAACAAGGAAGAGAGCAAAACACATTGGGGTATATGCATTTTGTATTTTGGATAATTTCATATGTAAACTTTAAGATTTTTTACATAATATGGACAATAACTTTGCACTTAGGAATAATATGGTGATATGTAACACATATAATGTTGTATTTTGGTATCCAACAGATAAAGAGACTGATTTTAAACAAGATGTTCCAGTGCCAATTGTGAAACCGCATGTATCGTCTACCACTGAGAAAACAGTCTATCAAAAGCCAACACCAACTTCTACACCACTTTTTGTCCTTAATGGTATTGTAACTGAAATGTTGCTTGACTTTTATTTTTTCGCTTGAATTTTAAGGCCTGATCAGAGAGAGGGGGTTAATAGAGGTGGTCCAAAGATTTCAAAATGTAGACTATGTTAGTAAAAGTGCCACAGATAAATGCTTTAACCTTCATAACACTGAAAAAATGTATGAATATGAAAATTAATTAATGCTTTACATCATTAGGCAGCCGGTTTGACACAGGTGACAACTCCTCTGTGTTCAGCGCTCTTCCTAGCTCTGAGGTGGATGCAATGGGAGAGAAACGCTTTGTCGGTAGGAACTAAGTTAAATTTACTATTAATAATCCATTTTTAAAAGGGGGTGAGCAATTTCCTTAAATTGGTCATATCTTTTTCATGATGTAATTGTGGTCTTTGGTAATTTCAACAAATTCTTCAAATCTCCAGGCCCTAATGTAATCTACAGGACTGATAAACCACCAGATGAGCCGTGTTCTGTCACAAAGTCTCTCAGCTTTTTCCCAGAAGAAGACACTATGGCTATAAATGTCACTTCCCCACCTAGGACCCCTCCAGCTAACTTGACAGTGGTTACGGTCGAGGGATGTCCTTCGTTTGTTATTCTTGACTGGGAGAAAACAGACAATTCAACAACAGGTAATAGAAAGTGCTATGTTGTCATCAATAATGGAGGTAGCCATCTTTTCAGCAAACCGTTGTATAGAGTTCAGGTGACTAGAACTTTTAGTGTCAGTAACATTGACATATTGACAAAAGTAATTGTGTCCTAATCCAAGAAAAAAAAAGAAAACTTATTTTAAACCATTTTTAATATAATTGATTTACCTAGTAGATATCTGTAGTTTATTATATAATTGGTGTCAATTGTTAATACTGTAGAGAATTGTCCCATGAAAGCATACTTTCAAAAGACAAACATGTTTTATGCTATTTTAAAACAGTAGGCTTTTAATTTTAATAACTAGTTCAAACTGTATTCGATTAAAAAAGTGTTTATAATAGATTATAATAAATGAATTAATTATTATTTTGACAAAGTTTATTAAATGTTCTTGAAACCAAGAGTTGACAAGTTGGTTATGGTTTAAGAGCCAAAACATGACCACGATTTATCTGTTTTGATTTTTATTGTACAGACCATCTTTCCAGAGAGGTTGGAATGCTTTCTGAAAATGCAACAATAACTGAAATCTGTATTTTGTTAATTTACTTGAACTTTTATTAGAAAAAAAAACAAAAAAACAAGGAACAGATTGTAGGTGTTTTTACTGACAAGTTAGGTTAAATTTGTTAAAACAAGCTGTAACATGGACCTTCCTAGTTAATCTAACCTTAATTTAAACTTTACATTTGGAATCTATTCAAATTCAAAATTTCATATCCAAGCACATGTTTATGACTATCTCTGACTTACTTTATTTAACATTACATTCTCATTTATTTTTTAAGCCACTTATTCTGATTAGTCTTATAGGGGATGCTTATACGTGCCTTTAGGATAAAAGGTGTGGATGAACCCTTAGTTACCTAAATAATCCCTTGTATACATGGTTAGAAAATTCACAAAGAAGGGACATTCTTCATTTGCTTGGAAATTAAACCAAGAAATTTTTATTTGCGGTGATGGCACTAACCACTGAACTATCAGGCCACTTTAGATAGTTGTCACATGGAAATAGGAATATTTCTACATTCTGATATATCTTACCCATTTAGTGTTTTGTGAGCTCGACAAAGGCCAGGTCCCATGTGTCACTTTGGACTAGTTAATTCTTGAAAATAAATTTTAAAAGGGGTATAAACTGACCAATCAACTAAATGAACCAAAATCAATTGGTTGCCATTCTGCACTGAAATTATTATTGCTGTCTGCATTACCTCTGGCTACCACTACTTTATGCTTTTAACACAAATTATTCAGACTGTGAAAGACTATTTGGAGGTTTGAGACTTCTGTGGAAATGTTAAGTAAATTTGGACAAATAATAAAAAAGTGTTTCCTAGATTAAGAGATGTTGTGTGGGAGGGCCTCGATCACCATTTATCTATTAAATTAATCTGAAGGAATTGAAGTTTGGGCTCTGTGCAGTAGGCTCTAAAAACTGGAGTTTATTTTGGAAAAAAAAAATTGTTAGAGCAACTTTCCTTTAAATATATTTGTAAATGTGACATAATTGTCTAAAATTGCTTTGTTTGCTGTTAAAATATTTCTACTTTTTTCTTATTTTCATACTAGTTAAAAACTACGATTACACATACTGCTACTAAACATACTGCACAGTAATTTTACTATTACAGTAGTAACCATTAAAAAGTTTAGTACTTAAAAAAGTTTTGAATTTGTTTGATTCAACAGAATATGATGTCACATCCTCTGTCAAGGGAACAAATGGAAATGAAGTATCTGTTATAACAACCAATCAAACACACACAGCAGTAGAAAACCTAAAACCAAAAAGCAGGTAAACCTGTGCATCATTAACGCAATTTTTTCTTTAATGATAACTGAATTAAACATGTGCTTTTTATGGCAGTTATGAGTTCACTGTGACACCAAAGAACGTTCTTGGTTCAGGACCCACTAGTGAGACGGTCAGCTTTAACACTGAATCAGGTAAACCCAAAGGCTGTTAACTATTATTATTATTATTATTATATTATTATTATTATTAAGACGAGTAGTTTGGGTCCTTGAATCTAATTTGCTGAGCCTGTTGTCTTGCCGTGACATAATTCACAGTAACCCTAACTGCTTGACATTCGTATAAATGCACAATACAAAATATCCTGTTTTTCAGATTTTTTTTTTTTTTTTTTTTAAACAAATTGTGTTTAGTAATATGGTCACTAAATGGCAGTATTTGATTGTTAAAGAAAACTTACTTGCGGTCAGGGTTTATTTTAAAAAACGGACTGGATTATGTCGCAGAAGATGAGTTTATTAGCGATTTTGCTTTTAGTCAACGCATTAATGAATCAAACATTTTTTTTATTATTATAGTGTGTATGTAAAATTGTAGTGTAGTGTGCATTATTGTGAATAACCCATGGCAAAGAGGTGATTTGAAATTATTTGGAACTCATCTACAGTATGGCATAGGAAAAAAAAAAAAACAGTATAGATACTCACAATTAAATAAGTCTTCAGTTTGACCTAATATGTCTTAATCCTTAGTAAGCCAATTTACACAATAAGCCAGTAGTAAGCAAATTTACACAGTCAGCATTAAAAAATTACTAGCATACTTGCTGTTAGTGGCAATGTACCCAAAATTCTCAAAGTACTCAAAATTGTCTTTGATTTTAACAAACAAAAAATGCTTTTCAGTTATCACCAGCAACCAAAAACACCTTTTAATGGACTCCATATAAAATTTTATAAGGCAAAATTAACACAACACATTGCCTTGACTTTTTGCCACCCATTTACAAACCGATATCAACATTGTTACACTTATTCTATCACAGTGTTAATATGACATCAAAGTAAGTAAGTCTTGCCTTGCAAATGTCAATTATTTGCACATATTCATAAGATACCCTCCTGTTTTTGTCACAAAAAAACAGCTGGAAATAAAACTTTCTCTCATGATGTAACTATATGAAAATCTGACCTGACCCAAGAAGGTTAATACACTGATTAGACCGGCACCTACTATGATCTCATGACTCATTAATGTAAGCACTTGCCAAATGTCCTAGGTCTGATTAGATAATATTTATATACCCTTAAAAGTAAGACCCATTACCTAGTTCTCAGACTACGCTGTCACAATTTTTAACGACATGTACACAATACATTCTTTTAAAAAGGGCTCAGTAGTAGTAGTGATTACCATCCTCTTTGCTATAGCAACTTAAATATCAGTAAGTCACAATTTGTCACGTGTTATTAGAAGAAACAAAATGTTAAACAATGTATCTTATTAATCGTAACTAGAGGTGTGGGAGCTAAACCTGGGGCTCAAGCCAGGATTTTCTTGCTATTTAACCACTGTCGCACTATGATTTCTTGGAAGAAGCATCTTTTTAAACCATTGCCTTGGTTAATTAAAAACAGAAATGTTATTGAAGGGTTATAGCTGACAACCATAGTAAACATATCCACTCTAATACAAATTAATGACTAACCAAAATTATGGGTTATGTAATCACTAAAAGTAATTCAGAACAGGATGCATTGATGTCTGCTTGTGCCATATTAGTAATATCACATGACCAAATGAAAGAAAAGTAATTACTAGAAACCTAGAAGGAATTTTTGTATGGTAGCATTTAAAAAGCACACATTTTTGTTGATATATACAGTAGTTTTCAAAAGCAAACATTCCATTGGTTTAATTTCGTTGCATTAGATGACTTTCTTCATTTATAATTAAAATTTGATTATACCAACTTTTGTGTGGATGAAAAAGTGATTTGTTTTTGTATTAGTTTTAGGGTGGCACACAAAGAATGTCCATTTATCTAAATCAACCAGTTATTATTGAACACAGTATAAGATTGTAATCAGTCCAATAATCAGTCCAATGTGTCTTTTTTTCACTGGGTCTGTGGAAACCACTATGCTTAGATCCCAGACTCCAGCAGCTAATAGAAACCACATGAAGGCTGATATAAGTTGATAAACTGCAAAGCAGGGATTTGTATAAAAAACATGATTTTGCTCAAAGCCTAAAGAGAATTCCAGTATCTGCATATATCAACCAGTTAGAAGTTCATAGATAAATAACCTTGGTAAAAACCCTGTATAGTGTCAAACAGAGCAGTTAGGCAGAGCCTTGGGAACCTTGTTGTTTACTTGGGAAGTATTGGTTTTGAAATGTGAGAGTGTGATGGTCCAGTGGAAGAACAGATGCACCTGAGACCAACTCAGTAATAGGAAAATGTTTACACCTGAAAGGATTATTATTGGTCTGAAACAGATTATTTTTTAATAATGTGTAAAGCTAATTAGCAGCAGGAATGGGAATAAGTCATGCTCCAAGTCACACAGCATTGTTCGAATGTGATTTAAATAGCTTCACCACATTTTATTCAGGCAATTATGTAAGACCTATGGAATGGAAACAACATTATATTATGTAATATTATTGGCAGTAATGTTATTCCTTCTTCGTTTTTTTTTTTTTTTTTTTTTTTTTTTACAGCTGACCCACGTGTGAGTGAAATCCCAACTGGTAAATGCTCTTACGATTTTAAATGTGAAGAACTCAAAAATATTATTAATATAATTTTTTTTTTTTTTTTTACAAAAACAGTAGAAAATGGAATCATTAGGATTGGTCTGTTGGTTGTGTAATAATAAGTGTGGCACAGTCATTGCTTAATTAAAATATTAGCACAATGTTGTACTGGTAGCACTGTTGCCACACAAAGTTTAATTCTGTATCTAACCATTTATGGTAATGCGTGTAAAATATCAACAAATGTGAGAGAAATCACAAATAGTATAGCTTTTTGCATATTTTACAGGCTAAGAAAGTGTTATAGATTGTCAAATAATATATATTTTAATACTTTAATTATTATATATTATGATATTGAATATGGTTCATGGCAGGACTGCATTTTAATTTTTTGTTCTGTTTTGTGCTTAGTAGCTGTTGTAAAATAATACTTTATATAAGCTGCAGTCAAATGCTCACGTAACAGTCAAATCCAAGCTGGTACATAAATAATACTTTTGAAACCTTTTAATCTCTTATAGGTAAAAATGCCATCTGGTCATCATTTCCATTTAAAACAGATTCTTACTCAGAATGCACTGGAAACATGTATGTGAAACGCACATGGTATCGCAAGTTTGTGGGTATCCAACTGTGCAACTCTCTCAGATATAAGATCTATCTGAGTGACTCACTCAAAGGTCAGTTGAATTTTTATCCTTGTGCAAGTCAAACCAGGTTGTTCCATTGCTTTTTTTACTCTTAGTAGTAGTCAGAGATACTGGTTAGGACCTTAGATATAATACGTTTCATTTTGACTCATTGTGAGCTTCCTGGGTACTTTAAAATACATACAGACCTTTTTTGCTTCTTTCTTTGTAGGGAAGTTTTATAATATTGGTGATGATAATGGCTTTGGTGAAGATCATTGTCAGTTTGTCGATTCATTTTTGGATGGAAGGACTGGAGGGGCGTTGCTGCCAAATGAGTTACCAATTCGGCAAGGTATGTGTTATTGGATATATTTACACACAAATGTCTGAAAATGTGCAGACAGTATTTCACTGTGTCTAGATAAGCTGGTTAGAAATTGTATTCCACAACCATGGACATTTTATGTCCACTAACCATTTTAGTTGCTTTAGGAAGTTTACAGGCTTATACAAACGTTGTTACTTTAAATTTGGTCATTTTGCAGACGCTTTTATCCAAAGCGACTTACAACTATCCCAACTTGATGATTGGGGACAGAACACAGGGTTGATACGACACCCTGAAGCTATGAGGTTTAAGGGCCTTGCTCAAGGACCCACATTGGTAACTTTAGTGGACCTAGGATTTGAACCCACAACCCTCAGTTTGATAGCCCTACACCCTAGGCACTGAGCTACCTCACCCATGCTTTGTTTCAGTTTTAAGATGTTAACAATATTTGTCATTTATTCATTATCTTCCACTTAATCCTATACTAGAGTGGCCTATGTTTCAGGCACTTGGGAGATACCCCCAGGACAAGACCCCAATCCATCACTGGGCACACTCACATACACACACATTATATGGGCAATTTAAAGCAGCTTTTATCTTGAATGTCCATGTTTTTGTACTGTGGCTGGAAACCGGAGACCCTGACAGAAAATATATAAAGATATATTTTGGCAGAAAATATATAAAGATATTTAAAAGTTTTGCTCAAATTTTGCCCCACACCTTTCTTGTTTTATGCCTATTAAATCAAAAGGTTTTTTTAAAAATAGTTTCTATTTATTTAAAAGGTGTTTATCGGTGCAAGGCCCTATGTAAATCTGTCAAATTAAGTTCTTGATGTTTGTACTCTAAGTTGTAACATTCACCAGAAAGTAAGTAAATAAAACAGTGTGCACATTATTTTGGACTTACTGTGCAGCATTAGCAACTTTAAACAGTAGCTTTTTAAAAAGCTTATTAACCTGTAAAATCTTACAACACCTATGTTGCATTCTGTGAAACGAAGTACACATTCCCGTGCTACCTTTTTCAGGTTTTTTCCGGAGTTTTCGCCAAGAACCAGTGAAGTTTGGACAGATTGGTGGAAACACCCACATCAACTATGTGGCCTGGTATGAGTGTGGTGTGCCCATTCCTGGGTCATGGTAGCCCCTCAGCACTCTGGAACCATGTAGGGTTAAAAATGTTTGCTTAATTTAAATCCCAATTCTCAAAACCCTGACTGCTGCTTGACATCATGACCAGTCATTTTTCCGCTTGTGGCTTGCAATCACGTATAGGTGTTAACTATATGGACATATTGGAATGCTAATAAAGGAAGCACTCACAAAGTAAGGGGGACTAGAGCAATGTCCCCAAAAGCGGTTGCATTTAGTGTAAAGGTTTCCTGCTTTGTAAACATGCAGAAAAAGCTAATCATCCTTTGAAAAGGTAAAAGCTTAAATGAAACGATTTACGCTGTTTTTACACTGCTTCATTAAACATTACATTCTGTTCAGGCAAACAAATATAAAAAAGCAGAATTTGTAGACAATGTAAAATGTTTCAATACAAAGTGTAATGTAATTAGTTTTTATTTCACCCTTTTTTGAACTAACTAACAGGAGCGCATTAATAATATTGGCATGTGTAATAGTTCAGCAAATATGACATCATGCAAGCACTATTTCACAGTTTGGTTTGGAAATTTTCATTCACATCACACATGGTCAGCATGTTTAAGATCTACAGCTTTCAATTAAAGTTCAAAACAGTGATCATCTAAAACCTCATCTCATCTTATCTTGACTGCCAAATCCTCTATTAGGATTGCAGGGCAGGTTTGGCAAGGGCATCGATCTAAAGCTGGGCACACACATTTAAAGAAAATATATAGAGAATATAATTTAGAACACCTAAATTATATTCCTGTTTATGGACTGTGGGAGGAAACCCAGTGAAAACATGGAAACCTTCCCGATCGGAATTCGAACCCCAGCGCTAAGAGGCAGACATGCTAAGCGCACCACTACCACCGTGTCCCCTTCAAACACCTTACATTTTTACCTCTAGTGGTTCATGTTTGAGGTTTGTTTTAAATCATTAAATGTTATCATATTTACCTTCAAACTTCCTTTCTTTTCCTAATAATTTAAACATGTAGATAATGTTTGTATCAGTGATGTTGCACAGAAGAGCGATGCACCACCTTATTTGTGCCACAGAATCCTCAGGTTTGCAACAGAAATTCAGTTCCCACACCGTTACCCCCTTTTATGCTCACAACGGATGATACAGCTGGGCAACAAAAAGTAAAGATTTATACTGTATATAACTTATATTTTAGTGACTACGGATTTGCTTTTGGAAAATAAGTTTGGTCCCGATTTCTGTTCTTGTGTCACTTTTTTGCCTAACTGTATTTCAATGTAGCACCCAGTGTATAAAGCTGTACAAAAGCATTATAAACACTTATTTATCAACATTTTATAATTGCAAATATAAGGTTTAATGTTTTAGAATGAAACATACAATGAAATAAACAAAAAGAAGGTTTGGGGTAGCAGGCTCCCTAATAATTGAAACAATATAATATTTATCAAAAAACTGAAAATGTCAGAAGTCTCTGAAAATCTGAACTATCCAATAACGACTCCCAAGAAAGTAAAACTACATAAACCATCACATATAACGACGATTCATTTTTATTATTTACTGGACAGTCATGGAAGGAAGTACATCCTCTTTCAATTTTAACTCACCAAGAATATTTTAAGAACATCTACTCTGCTGTAGTTTTTGTAGAAGACTCAGACCACTTTTTTGAAAAACACGTTTAAGGGTAATATTTTATGCAACGCTCTTATAATTCTAGTTAAGAGTCCCAACTTTGACATTTAGATATTGATTTGCTGGATCAGCTGCTAAACTGATGGACATGCATTTAAAGTGTACGACAAAATTTTATGTTTTTTAATTAAAAAATTGCAAATAAACATTTACTGAATTGGGACTGAGGTGTGAGTCATGTGTAATTTTAATATTCGATAGTGTTTTACAAGTTCACAAATTTAGCAGATACAGATGTATTTTCCTATAACCCATGTGGTCTAAAACACCAGTCCATCCAGATTTGCCAGTCCATCCATCGTATGAACTGATCTACCACACATGGTACTGGAAAACGGTGAGAATAAGCTGTGTATCTAATTTTACAGTATTTCATTAAGCAGATGTAAAAAAATAAAATAAAAGCCCTTCTGGAGTTAATTAACACCTGGGTGTCAAATACTCTTACAGAAATTAAGGAAGGGGGAAAAAAAACCTTAATATTAAAAACCTGTTTTTTTTTTTTTTTTTAGCTTACCCAAGGTTGTTTATATATTAGCAGAGATGGCACAACTGTTACCAATTCCATTAAAAAACAAATAGAATTACAGGAGGGTGTACTTTAATTTCATCTATGACTAAACTACAAGAAATGTCACATGCATGCAAACACAGACGTGTGTATTTCAAAGCCACACATTTTTATTTGTAACTTTTAAAGTTACTCAAAAGGTGCATTTTTAATCTTTAAACAATGTTAAATGTTATGATCAGTACTTATAAGTAGTGTGTAGTAAGAGGACCATGTGGCACATCCCTTAAAGCATAAAGGACGTTTTCAAAACCTTCCAATATTTGACTGGCTTGTAATTTGCTGTCAGGGATTTTACAATGCAAGTTTATAGACATGTTTTGAACACTGTATTAAAAACTTTTTTTTTTTTTCACACAAATGGTTTTTAGTAGTGTCTGCTACACATCATGGTGCTTTTATGTGGAATATTGCTTGTGGTTTCTTTTTGAACATGCAAAAAAATAAATAAGTTAACACTTATTTGTGAAACTATGTAAATATTTACTTTATTTATTCTATACTTTTGCATTTATATTAATGTCTGGTTCCTGTCTAAATGTTTTAGCACCCGTATGGTTCAAGGCTCAGTCTAGGAAGTAGTTTAGCTAACTAAACTTGGAACATAAAAAAAACACCCATGTTATTTAAAAATGTATAAAAGCTCTAAAAAATATACCTTGGAAAGCAAAGTTTGCATATTTTTATTACAGATGTAATAATAGTATGCAACATGCTTTGCAGCACTCAATTATCCCACCGCTATTTAAACAAAAATGGAGAACATTAAGTTTTCAATCTGAAAGTCTTTATTTACCGTCAGAAAACAAGTGTTAAAGTTTATACAGTATGACTTGCGCCACTGCAAAGGGCCAGTCAATGATGAGTAAAAAGCGAGAGGTGGATGACAAGGAACAGACTGAGAGGAAAAGAAAACTAAACATGTAATCTCCTTCAGCTGTGACTATATCTAGTGTTTCAACATAAAACAACTGATGGTTTAACACACAATAACACCAACGTGAACACGAGGGTTAAAATAAAACACACTCAAGCACACACTTCAGTGACAAACACACAGCTGTCAACTTTTACACTGTTTGGTCTTTCCTGTGCAACCACTCATTTGTTCACATGTCCATACACTTTTGCACAACTGTGCGCACACACTAACTCACTCACGTCCACACAGACATGCATTTGCCCACACGTGCACGCACAGACAAAAGCTCTTCCGTCCACACATACACGCATACACCCACCACAGACAAACATACAGTCAGGTTTTGATGTGTTTTATAAGTGCTACAATTGGGTTTTACCGGTATCCAGGGCCAGGCTGGGTGTAGCCCTGGCCATAGGGGGGGCGGTTGCGGGCGTATGGGTTGGAGCCTGCAGGAGGTGGAGTCACACCTGGGGGCGGGGTGTATCCAGGACGGGGCTGATAACCAGGTGCAGGCTGGGAAGTAGGCGGCAGGCTATAGTTTGCAGGCTGTTGAGAGGCCTGGGAGGTGTAGCTTTGCGGCGGAAACTGAGATGGAGCATACTGGCCGGCACCCTGGGGAGGGGCTTGGGATTGAGCACCGAATCCGGGGGCAGAGCCTGGAGCAGCTGCCTGAGATGTAGGAACAGGGTAATTCTGGAACTGCTGTTGGGGTGGGGCTTGAGGACCACCAGGTTGAGTAGTGTAACCAGCTGGAGGGAGAAAGCAACAAAAGCAGAAAAACACAAGGTAATTGACTAAAAACCAATAGACTTCCTTTAAACTGGGCTGTAGTGAAAATTATAGATATTGAGATTAACAGTGAGTATGAATAAACAAGATTGAAAAGGGTCCTATTTTAGGTTTAGCTACCCAAAATGTTTTTATTTTAGAAATACAAGACATTTTTTTATATTAAGACCAGCTGCACTGTGAAAAGAATTAAACAGAACTAGACTTTAAATAAATACCCATATATTTAAAGACTGAAGGCAGAATCAAAATAAAGCTTAAGCCTGAATTGCTGTTGTGGACCACTACGTTTGTTTAAATGGGAAATTCTGACTTATTTACAGGTATGACTTTTTAATATTTTTATTAATTAATTGTACTGTATTATTGTACTGTATTATATATTACATAGGTCTACAGAAATTTGGCTTTAACACTTCGGTGTGTATCTTTTATGTTGTTAGTACACATTTGCAAATGTCATATTACTCTAAATTAATTTAACGGACAAGTCCATCAGTAGTTATTAGAGGGCAGAAAAATGTAGCACGTACTGTGAACCAATTGTAAAACAAACTGAATATTTTTGCCAATTCAGATAAAACTGCTGGTAAAAAAATGAGCAGGTGAACAAAGGGAGAATGTTTTTGTTATGAACAAAGCGTTTTCATGAATATCTGATAAAAAGATAAAGAAAGGTAGTTTTGTTGGTCCACAACTCCAACAGATCGTGCAGAACTGATTTACAGCTTTCTTTAAGCTTACGGATTGATAAAGTGCAACAGGTAACGGAAAATCCAATTACTGCATTCACACTTTCTTCCCTGCAATCATGCTGCAGTACGTGATGAACACGGTAAACACATGCACCAAGATTATGCTACAATGCTGGTCAATAATTACTTGACAGTGCTTTAGAAATTAAAATCCAAACAAAACTCAGAAGCAAAACACTTTTAAACTAATGAGACATATAATACAAATCAGTAATAATTTCCTGTTTCGCAAAACTCTTTGTAGTACAGATGATCAGAAAACACATTTTTGTTCATCTCAAATGTGTTGATCAGAAAAAAAGTGTTACTATTAAAATCTACAACCACTGCATCTCTAATGTAAGGTTAAGCTTGTATAAAGCTGCATATCTTAGCGCTACAACAAATCATGTACATACTAGTATGGCAACTCAATGTTGCTGTTAGAATATATTTCCATTCCAATCGATGCAATAGCACCTTCTCAATTACACCTTCTTAAGGGCAAACGTATACAGATATGAGGAGGGGTTACCGGCATACTGCACGCTGTACTGCTGCTGAGGAGCGCCTGGTTGCTGAGGAGGGTACCCCCCTGGAGCCTGATACTGCTGATACATCTGACCTAAAAGACACAGATGGTGTGAGTTGAGATTTATACAGACAACTTTGCTAATTAGAACAATATGAGCGTTCCTCATATGAAACTATTGAAAGCCCAGATCAGCACATGGGCAAAGCATTTGTTAGGAATTTCAATCATTACACCATTTCCTTTTCACAATGTGTTTACATTTGCGCATATCCTAGTCAGGCTTTTACATTTGAGAAATTTGGAGAGGCTCATGGGACTTTAAACCTGCCAAATTAAAGATTTCCCAAAAAATCTATGTACTTTTTCCAAGTCTGGCATAATTTTTAACATGAAAGGTATTATTACATAGCATCATGCTTGCACTCCTCTTAGCAATGTGGTATTTCATTCCGCTGTTCTACTTCAATAAATCCAAGCAGCACTGAAGCACTGGGGAAGTTTTTAAAGCATGTGGCTTCTTTGTTCTGGTGACCAGCTGCACAACACTGAAGAAAAAACACTCAACAACTGCTGGTTATAGCTGCAATAGGGACATGAGATACACCAAGCTAATGTGCCCCACACACACAAACAAATAACCCTATTGAAATGAATACTTTCCAATGATCAATCATACATGAGTTTCATGGCCTGTTTATGTACACAGCACATAAAGCCCTTGGTAACAAATGACAAATGGGTGTGAATCAACGATTGGCAGATTATTGGCCTGAAGTCAAAAAACTATTTGGAAAATCTTAAAAGTTCTGTAAAATATGGCTTAGAGTTGTCATGGTGAACGGCAGCACAACCTGCCAAAGCCCGAGGTACATGACAGTCTCCTCACATGTACTTCAATAACACGCAAATCGCATGGAAACAAAATTAGATCCAGCATAGCTGAGGAAAACATGACACTCTTGACTAATACTGCTGTTTGTTTTTATTTTTTTATATTTAAAAGCTGGATGACTATAAGAAAAAGGTCACTAGAAAAAGTCTAAAGCCATATAGACAGGGGATTTCCTAAATTGCTTTTGCAGTGACTGTTCTCTCTTTTTTATTGCTGTTATTGCTGGACAGAGACACGAATGTGGGTGAGTGAGCTTGTTCAGGTGCAAAACTCCAAAGCCAAACACAAGGATTACAGCAACAGTGAAATAATTCACTGTATTTTCCAAGTACCACAAACAAGCTTCTTTCTGTATTCTCTATCTGACTGATGCGAATGTGAACCATATCAAACATGAATAAGAACATTTTAATGAAGTCTAAAATACTTATTAAACTGCATGTTTCTCTTTAACATTACATGTGCATGACAGTTAATATTTAAAAGTAAAATTTAACACCTCCAAACCTTTGCTTTGTTATTTCATTTTAGTCGGAATCTTGAATTCAACGGTGAAAAAAGCCTGATTTGTATATTTTAAGACAATGTTTAAATGCAAAGTTAAATAATTTTACGTTAACTTTTATGTTGGGTGTTTAAAATTTATTGCCCATTATCATCTTACAGAATCATGAAACTAATGCAATAGTATTCCCTGTGGTAGAAGTTTCAGTCTTGTTAAAGCAAATTCTCACTGCATGAATTACATTTTAATCATCAAGTGTGTCATAAACAAAGCATCTAGAAGAAGCCAAAGAGATGAAAGTTCAAGAGTATACTTTGAAATCTTTGTTGATGGATGAGGAAAAAAACAAGACATGACATTCTGAACCCTTTTGTGCAGCATCCAGTTATGCATTAACCCATTACAGAATCCATACTTTGCTAATTAGTGGTAGTTCTTTGATGTAATGTGTTCTACATGTCAAAAGTATGTGTCAAGTTGTGTTGCATGTAAATGGAAAAACTAACTAACTTGCAAAGTAAAATAACATTTGTGGCATACACTGTGTTTTCCCCAGCACTTGAATGTGCGTCCTTACCATCGATTGTAGTGGCAGGAGTCTGCTGGACACCAGAGTATGGTGGTGCACCCTGAGGGGCCCCTGCAGGAGGATGAGCTGCTGAGGAAGATGAGTTAATACTATCAGGAGTGCCTGCACGTTCCTCTGCTGCAGCCACTGCCTGAGCTGAGAGTGAGAAAGAGATTGAGGGAGAAATTTTAAACTCTAGCGGTGTATAATATATACACACACACACAAACACACACATTATA